>MQRK01192616.1:10144-24610 GCA_001938485.1 Girardia tigrina | reverse complement strand
AACTGTTTAGACCATCGCAATCGGTTTGCAGGCAGTTTTAAACCGATGGCGACATTTAAAAACGCGCAAAATGTTGTAGCAACTCGAAAAGTGTACTTTGTCAAAAAATAACACCACTTCGCATAATGGGACCAGTTGGGCTTGGGACAAATGTGGTCCTATTAAGCGGCTTACACTGTATTCTTTTCCTAAAAATTGCTTTTATTTTATCTCTTGGAAGTTTTATTTTCGTGAGGGATATTGAAACGATGTTTGATGAATATGTGATACGTTTATGTTTGACTAGTATTGAGGTTTGACATCTCTGGAAAACTGGAAACAAGTATTATTGAATCTACAAGTCATTATTATAAATTATATATTTAATTACTTGTTATTTAGCAATGGATAAAATATACGATGTTTTTATCTTCAAATATTCAACAATATTTTGAATCAAAACATCATACTCTCGAAGTTAATGGCAGATCATTTTCTTATCAAAAAATGTTTTAAGACTTCAAATTTTTCTATGCTTAATAATTATATTATTTCTCAGTAAAATAAATAATGTTAAGTTTGTGATATTTTTTATTGATTTTTTAAAAAATATTTTAACTTCATTAATAGTTCAGTGTTACATAGCCTTTGTATCAGTATGGACCAACATATTCACGAAGAAAATTTCAAGGATCCCATGAGACTTATTGACAACACTGCTAATTCCAATTTTGAATTAGAAACTAATATTTATAACGTTGTCTGGAGGAGGCGATTCCAAAGGTATATCGTTTTACCCACTACAATACTCAGTTTACAGGTAAATGCCGATATGAAATTCTTTTTAATTCCACCTGGGCCTCTCTAGGCCCGGGTTGGATTTTCAGAGTGGTAAATTTATCCTAATTTGAAAATGTTAATATTTGATTTTAAATCTTTAATTGTACATGTTTATCAATCATTAAAAATTTGATGAGCTTGAAAACTTGAAACCATTATGCGGAACACAAAAATCTCAATATGAACTCCAGGTGGTTGTTTATCATTGGTATAGATAACAATAAGAATTGATTTTTTAAAAAAAAGAATTCAGTATAACATCAAATATTATATACGGAGCATTTTTTTCCAGACTGCGTTTATAACTGGCTACTAAACATTAAAACCACAATATCTGTGAAACTAGTCAACTATCAGACTGTTTAAAAATTCCATATTTTAGGCGATAAAAAACGAATATTTCCGGAGTAATGATGCTCGAGTATATTAAACACTCAAAGCTGTATATAAATTAAACCAGGTATGCTATTAAGTTTTAAAATTCCAATAATACTTTTTGAATTTTTGTTAGGCTCTCTTAATCAGAAAACCATTTCAAATTAAAAAAAAGTTTCTTTGTATGTTGTTGAAAAGGAGAAATTAGCAACGGACAAAGTAATATATTAATAAAAAAAACACGCTGAGTTTCCAACCTAACGCAAAGATTTTGAATAATCGTCTTCAATCCAGTGACGCTTATAAAACAATTTATGGTTTTTTACTATCTGTTGAATATATTTCTATAATTGGAATGCGCTACCAATTATTCTGTTCTACCAACAACACTAACAAATATATGATCTTTTAATGTTTTCATCAAATAATAAAAGTGAGACAATGACTAAATAAAATATAGTACAAACATTATTGATATTATTTTAGTAAGAAACTGAACATTTAATGAAGATGGTCCCTGTAGAGAGAGAGGAAATAATTATTATTTTTATTTACGTGAATACAAATGATATCTCGGTTTCAGTCATGAAATATAAAAATAAAATATTAGTAAACATTTTTGATAGATTATGAACTTTAATATTGGTTATAAACAAAAAAATCATATTCATGATTAATTAGTTTTGTCATTAGAAATATTTATTTTTAACACAATTTTATGGCCATAAATATATATGTATCTATTCTTTTATGGTGTTTACCTAAATATAGCTAAAAGTTCTAAGCATAATTACTCTCGACATCTGTATAAGTTCAAATTTTTAAGCCATATTGTCAATGTTTCGCGATAAATTTTAATTAAATAAAATAAAAATCAAAAATTGAAATTTGTGATTCAAAAAAATTAATTGTGAATAAAAATATTGATTATAAATAAAAATATCATCTGATGTGAATTTGTTTAAATAAATGAAAAAACCTGTTGAACGCGCGAAATTTGTTCTTGATTGAAATTCACCAATTTTCTATTTGAAAAAATTTAATTGACGAAAAGGTTGAAAAGGTAATCAAAGATAGTTCGACGGTTATGGTGTGTGATATGAAAAATTTAATAAACAATCAATTGATGAATGATGTGCAATTTGAAATCGGTCCCGAGCGGAAATTGTTTTAAGGTCACAAATGCATTTTAACTGCACGCTGTGAAATATTCAAATCGATGTTTGTCGATCAAATGAGTCGCAAAGACTCCGCAAGTCCGTTAGTGTTACAAAAAATGAAGCCGAATATTTTCAAATATTTACTCGAATATCTCTACACAAATCAAATTAAATTAGAAAAATCTTCCGTTAATGAAACAATTGAATTACTCGCGATTACGATGGAATTTGGACTCGACAACGGGAAAATCGTCGAGAATTATTGTTCGTGTTTCTACGACAATCGTCCGATAAATGAAAATTGTCGATTGGCTCGCGAATCGCGACCGAGAATCGATCGAAGGAAATCGGTGACTGACAGAAGAGATTGGAAGTGTCAGTTGTGTGTTAGTCGATCAAATGTGAGAGACGGGGACAATGATCGCTACTGTTGCCAATATCACACCGAGTTGGTGGATGATATGATCGATCGTTCTCATGGGCCATTCGAGGGCCCGATTATTGTGTGGCGATCTCGTGTTTCTCGACCGAATCGAGTGCTTCTTGTTGAACGAGCGTCGGTGTTTACGTGTCGGCCGTGCTGTAAGAAAACGTTTCTTTCCGATGTCAGTTCTTCTTATCAGAGTCAGGTTCTTTACAAGCTGGAATCAGAAAACTCAACAAATGTTACTACTGAATTCAACCCAGTTCATGGTGAAATATGTGTCCTCTAATGTCGATGGCAGTAAATGCTATCAATGGGTTCCAAATCCTATTGGAGTTTCAACGGTAGCTTTAATTACCGAAGAATTATATATCAATAAATTGTGCATTATCGTCAAAAATATTCAGAATATTAATCAGTCAGAAATTAAATTTATCTTTTCAATTTTTTTTGAAATATTGCCTTAAAATCTCGATCGATTCCAAGTGTCGACTAGCAGTTATTGGGACTGCTTGTTGGTATGCTTGCGCAATTGTCACGAGAAATACTTTGGAATGTTTGCTGTATTCAAATTCTTTATTCGATTGTCATTGTAAATCAATATTGGGAACAGTTCGAGAATTTGTGCCAGAGTTTGCACGGAGAGACATATTGAATCTCAGTCACGCAGCTCACGGTTTTTAAACGAAGAGCTTGATGCTTTTCCACGCGTGTTAGACTCTCCAATCATTATCGTGAAGGAACTAATTCTGATTTCATGTCTGGTAAATCCATCACAGATTGTATAGAGGAAATTGATAATTCCTCCAATGTCAAATTTCGAACCCGCAGCCCAGGCGATGTTTCTTGCTCCCAATCTTTCGAATTAGAGGAGTGGAAGAATTTCTGCGATCAAAGCCGACAACGGTTGATCGACTCGAGAATTGACCTGGTGTATCATGGTTCGAAAAAATGTGAGTTGCGAATCTGTTTATCCCTCTGACTCAGAGTCTATCCTTCAACGCTAGAGCGTCACGGCCGCACAACCACTGCGTCCGCTCTCGCACTAGCCAATATATTGTCAAAAAGGGCATTTTCCACGAAATGCAACTAGTTGCTCCTTATTTGTTATATATGGATTTGGTCCGTAACTGAAATTTTTCAATATTTCCCTTACAGCAGAGAACTTGTCCTTTACTCATCTTGCACCCATAGAATCTTTAACACCGAAATGATATACAATAATAGTAGCTCTACATATTAGTCTATTCAATGGGCTATCTGACATTGCACTGGTGCTTGAACTTGCTAATCCTATAAAATAGAGTACTTAAATAAAAGTTTTCAGTTTAGTTATAGTTTTTCCAACTCATTCATCTTCTTTCGAACCTTTTTTATTAATCTATATGAATATATATAAAGAAGAATGTCTGTTTGTCTGTTTGTTCGTTATTAACTCAAAAACTATCGAACTGATTGCGAATAAACTTTGGAAAATTCCTCTAATCATCCCTGGGATGGTTTCTGTTATAAAGGATTTAATAAAATTTTATATAAAAATTACTAAAACTAATAAAATTTAATTTTTGCAATATTTTTCCAATTATTTGAAGAAGCTTATAATACTTTAGGGATATACTACAGTGATGAGATAGATATACCACTGGGATGACAAGATTATGGACTTTAATTTGGTATCGGTCCTGTTGTCTTGGGATCGAAAATCAATTATCAATTTTTTTTATTTTTTGGATATGGATTCCCATAGCAATGACACATTGACGCAAGTGTCATATTTAAAGAACCGGTATTACGAGTCAGTTATCCCAGTACCGGACTGTGCTCGCTTTTATGGACCGTTGTCGAGTTATATTGAAAAAGAACCATTTTCAAAGGAATCAGCTCAGTCTCCGTTGCCTGTTGATAATTAATTTGGATATCATTGTACTCACAAAGAGAAGGCGATTCCAAAGGTGTATCATTTTTCCCAGACACTGTGATTTCCGACAAACCCCAATATTCGTCCGTTTTCAGTTCCTCTGGAGATAAGTCACCACAGTTTGGATTTTCAGCGATGTTTTCAGATAAAAGGAAGTGCATTGCCATTTTACATCAAGAGCCACGCCAATTTCCCTCCACCGAGAAAAATTTGCGACGCATTGAAGACTTTGTCCCCGAAAACAGATTCTTTGCGATGACACACTGCGAACGTTCATCCCAGTCCTCTCCGGATCAATCCAATGAAAAAATACCGCTGTAATCGTCTTCTCCTGGTGAGTCAACTGATATCCAGATTGATGGCCGACTAGCAACTGTATATCATATTTTGGAAGTTATTTACGTGACAGAGAGAGAAAGTTGTGAAATTCAAATATGGGTAGAGATATCGAGCTGATTTTTCTTTATTTGGATATTATATATGTGCAGAAATTAAAAGAAAGCTGTTTTAATCATAGCATACCCATATTTCAATTCAAGTAACTTCAATTTCAGGTTCATCTTGCTTTCGCGATTTCAATTAATAAAACTCAAGGGAAATCACTTATAGTCGCTTGTATCAATCTTGAAAGCCCTTGCTTTTCTCATGGTCAACTGTTGCTTTCTCAAGAATGGAAACCGGGAAGAATTTGTCTGCACATCATCGAAAAACAAAAAACATTGTGTACAAAACAGTTTTGCAATAAAATATTCGATTTCCTTGTGTTTTGCTAAAAATGCTCATAAATATTACCAAAGAAAAGATTTTCAAAAAAAGCTTAGCCTGCTAATAACTAGAAGTGGAAGGACAAACTGAAGTGTGTTTTACAATAATATTAATCCAGAATCGGTAAAGAAATGAGTAGCAATGTTTTTAGACCTCAAAACATGTATAATCCTACTATCATAATCATCGGGTACATCCACTAGTTATACATAAAATGCTTAAGTAATGTAGTTATATTTGCTTTTTTGAAAGTAGGACTTCAAAGAAAACCGTTTTTCGTTTTACCCAATATGCAAATCAAAAAACTTTTACTATGATAAGGTAGAGTACCAGATAGATATATCTAGAATTTAAAATGTTTTTATTAATGAATTTTGGAGATATTTATAAATTAAAGTGATCCGGGTCAATTTCCACCAATTTCAGTCTTTCTATAAATAATAATATATTTAATTTATTAATTTTAAAATCATATACCGTATTTTCTGTTTTTTTTCATAATCATATCGGAAAAGATATAATGACTTTTCACTCTAGTTAAGAAAAGAAAGAATTTCTTACAACTTGTATAAAACCGTCAATTTAACATACAATTTATACAGCCCTTAAACAATAATAAATTATTAATTTATTCCTCTTATTATTTGGTGGTCAATAGTTCAATTATGACTACATTTTTAATGAAAATTAAATCTAATTATTCAAATGTAACAATTTCATTAAATAAAATTAATTAATATTTTAAACTAAAAATATAAATTTTGACTTTTAAACTTTAATTTTCAAACAAACCGAAAAGTGATTTAATCAGATAAACATTGTGAATAAAAATTGAAAAATTACAGGCTAGTATTTATTGGGGCGACAGTGAATATTTATTTATTTAATAAATCATTTAAATATCTAAGTGTCAATTATATTATTTATTATTATCGAAAAGTAGACACTATGTTATCTATGGTAGCTAAAGTACCGTCACTATAAAAGACCATCGGGACCTTGTTTTATAAAATCTTAGACTTTTAGAAATTTAAATTCTTCGGAACTACTCCAACCAAGTAAAATAATTTTTTCAATGTTTATTTTTATGTCGATATTTTTAAAATTATTTATACTATTCTTCATCAAAAAAAAAATTTGTTATAAAAATAGTGTTATAACTGGTAATGCCTGCTGAACATGTCGAATATGATGTATCAGACATTCGAAGTTCAGTGTCACGTAACGAAAGAAAAATTGACCGATTTAATGGCACTTTTAATATTCAAAAATTTTATTTTGTGAAAACTTCCAAGAAAATTGTTTTTTAATAATTATAATTACTTTTAAAATATAAATAAACTTTTTGTGTTCAAAATTATCAAAAAACCAATTTCGAAAAAATCCTATAAAAATTTTTTTTATTTAATAAATTTAGTTACATGGAGTATTTTGTCTGTGTACTACTACGCGACATTGAACTTTGACTTTCAAATGGAAACTTACTCGACAGACGCAGCTTGTATTATCGGTTGTAACACTATGATTTGCTGATAAAGATATTTCTAAAAAATCTTTTGAAAAAAAATTTTGAAATTCTTTTGATGCAAATTAGTTTTAACCCTTTGACTACCATTTTGACAATACGTCCCAAGCGATTTCAAAAAATTCAAGAGAGATAAATTAGTATGCGAAATCGGTTATTTGCATCCCAATTGTATATAATGAATGTACTCTTGCACGACATCTACACACACTACCTGAAAACTTGGCAATACTTGTCAGTTGTAAGTTTGCTTTTGTGCTAGGACCATCTCTTCATTTTTATTTAATATGAGTAAAAAATAGTTCGTTAGTCAGAGTTAAACAATATTGACTTTAAAGAAATTTTGAAAAAAAATTTATCTTGGTGGGAAGAGTAAGGAGCTTCTATAACTTTTAATTCTATAAAATGTCCACGATTCAAGTCAAACACTTTCTGATATTTATCAACAGGCGAGTTCAAGCTATGTGAAGCAAAAATCCGATCCTATTCTATTTTAATATCATCACCATTTATAAAGTGTTGGTTTGCTAGGAAATTATATAAACACCGAAAAGGATAGTCTATTGGACAGATGTCTGGGCTATACGGTGGATGTGGCCGAATCTCCCAGTCAACTTGTTGCTGGTCTTGCTTGCAATATGTGATCGTGCATTTATCGTAGAGCATTAAAATTCATTTGCAGTTTGCCAATGATGCTCGGATATCCAGAAATTTTGGTAAACTATAGTAATCTGAGAACAAAAATCAGAAATGTTTAGATTCGAGGAAGATTAATCCACGCGAAGCGCCCCAAGCAGTTACCATAATTATTTTATGATGAAAATCTTTCTTCGCAATTGTTCCTATACTTACCCTGTACACTTGTCTTGATCTTCTGCAATTGTCATAGGTCACCCAGTTTTTGTCACAGATGGTGAAACGACTCATTTTTCGTTGTTCTTATTCAATATATGTGATAGCCATTTGTCAGAAAACCAATGTCATGGAGGCATTTCCTGGCTGTCGAATCATCCCATTTTATTACTTTCCCAATTTCTTCCCATCCAAAAACACGCGAATGTCTTCGTCTCAACATGTCAACGGTTCATTTTCAATGTTTTCATTTTTGGATTTAAAGTGACGAAATCAAATATTTGCTGCTTAATCTGTTACTGAGTTTTCAATAAAAGCATTTAGTATTTTCCTTACAACTTCAGATAATTTTAAACAATTTTTTGTATCTACATTTAATGTTTGAAATAACGACCGTGACGGTAACCAAAAAAATATCGGCCGTTTAAAAAAAATAACGATTAAATTTTTTATTTATTCTTTTTCATAATATAATCGGTTATTTTAGTTAATCCCTTTTTCTTTATACCTTCCAAATTATTTTTTAATTCATTAATTTTTATAAGGGCATCGTTATTATGCTGTAAAAATATTTTTCCAACTTTTCTAGGCACCCCCAGGCTTCTACAAAGCCCATCTCATCATAAATTGAATCTACTACATCATCATAATCATAATCATTCATCATAATATTCACGTGTAGAGAATTCAAGTACTCTAAAAATGAATCTATATACTTTTGTTTAATGAATATAAGAAAAATGTCATGTTAGAGGTATTTCATCCGGAAATACATGATTGAAACAGTTCGTCATTGCCTCTGTTGAAATTTCACCATATGCATTTATTATAACGGGCAAAACATCCACCAACTTTATTCTATTAATTAATACATCATATGGCAATTCTTCTTCATTCACAATTGAGATATTTCTTGTCAATATCCTTTTGTATTTGTCTTTAAAGGACTTTATAACGCCCTGATCAAGAGGTTGGATTTTGCTTGTAGTATATGGTGGGAAATAAAAAAGCTCAATATTTGAAAATTCTATGTCTACATTATGCGGAGAAGGGTTGTCCAACAGTAAAATAAATTTTTCTTTCTTCTTTTTCAAATTTTTTGTTTAAACAGGTTAGCCAGTTAATAAAGATGTTAGATGTCATCCAAAATTTTGAATTGTAATCATATTTCAATTTCATTTGATCAAAATTTCAATTTTTAAATCCACGTGGACTTACCAACCACCAATGAATTTTCTTTTTCTCCTATAAAATTTGCACAAAATAGTGTTATCCGCTCCTTACTGAATTTTCCACCAGTTTTTTGTTCATCGTTTAATAATAATGTTTTTTAGGTGGGCATTTAAAAAGCAATCCAGTCTCATCGCAGTTGTAGATAACCCTTTTGTCAATTCTTTCTAGTATTTTTTTGAAATCATTAAAACTAGTTTCAAGAACTACTGGATTTACTAAAATTTCTTCCCCCGCAATAGTTCGATACTTAATTCGGTATACCTTTTTAAATCTTATAATCCAAGTTGTAGAAGCTTTAAAATTGTCAATTTTCATCTGTTTAGAAATTTTAGTTGTCATTTCTCCAAGTATAGAATTTGAAACTGTATGATTTTGTTTTCATTTTTTAGTGATCCATTCATATAATGGTTCGTAAATTTTATGACTTTGTGTATTTTATATCAACGTGTATTGCAAATCGATCTTTCAGTTTTTCATTAACATGAATATATTTTTCGCTGTTTTTTAACAATTCATTAACAGTTCCCTTCGACATGTTAAACTTTGAAGCTAAAAAATCTTGGCTTATACAGGATTTCCTTTTTTGTAATTTAGCACTAATAGTTTTTCATTATTCGTGTATCTTTTTCGTTTATTTTTTTGATTTGGTTTTTTCGTTGACATGGAATATTTGATATTAACGTAAATCAATAATTGCAAGTTGGATATATAAATTATTATTAAATCTAAAATTATACAATAAAATAAATAGACAATTCAAAACACAAATGGCAATTGCGCCAATTTATTAAAAATTAAAACAACCCAACATACGAAAGATGTTAAAAAATATTAATAATATTGATAAATTGTGGTCGTTAAAAAAAGTTGTTATTTCTAATATTTATTCTATTATTACCATTATAATTTTAGTTTTACGGTCGTTCAATGAAAAAGTCGTTAAAAAACGGTCGTTATTTAAAAAATTTACTGTATAAAGCAAAACAGTATAACTGTAAAAACTTGAGTTTTTCATTTGAAATGTAAAATAATCAATGTATTTGTGCTTTAATTTAAACTTTTTTCATTAAAACAAGCAAAACAAAAACTTTCGAAAACTATGAAGTTTACAGAAAATAAATATTATTCCCCTTTTTACTGATGAAACAAGAATAGCGTGTGTGTGTTCTAATGAATTATTTAAGTTACAGACTATGTAAATATGTTTGGATTTAATACACATTTAGATGTAGTATTTTTAAATTTTAAAAATGATTTTTTTACCATTTTCTTCAGCCAAAATATTATATTTCATTATCCGTTTAATCTCGATTTTTCAAGTATTTTTTACTTTCTTATTCAATAAATAATCAATCTTATTTATCCTCAATATCATCATCATCGTTACAGAAATATAATTCATCTAGTGACAAACCAAGTTTAAAATAACTTCAAAAGGTAGAAAAAAGATGCGTTTTTTATCATTAAATAACAACAGAAATTACGTGTAAAGATTGTGATGTTGCCCTTTACATTGCCGAAGGCTCCTAGAATTCTCATTCAAATCTTTATTTTTCGTCGTTAAATGTTGCATCTCGTTAAGTTCACAGTACAGATTTTTAAAGGTAATTCTTAGACTAATTAAAATGAATTTTAATTTCGATGGAAGCAGAAGAAAGCTTAGGAGAATGTCTGAATGTTCTCCGAGCTATCTTTAGTAGATAAGTATAAAATAAATAAATAGATTAATTTCAGATATCTATTAACAAAACAGAAGGATTTAAAAAAAATTAAGCATGCGGTCACAATAAAAAGAAAGGAAGTATACAAAAGGAATTTTAGTGGATTACAGTAAATTTGGAGATAAAATGATCTTATAAAACGTTGAACTTTGAAAAAATATTAATGATATTGAATTTATCTAGTTTGGACAGGATTGATGATAATTATTCTTCTAATCTTTCTGTCAATGAATTTGTTAAAAAATAAGTATAATCATACCAAAAATTTTTTTTGGTGTACAAGCTTTTATAATTTGTCATATGTTTGCGGTTCTCTATCTATTTCACCCACTTCCCACATTTTTTGACTGAATTATCAAAGCCTACTAGGCGAAAAACCGTTTTCTATTTGCATTTATATGTAGCAAATTTCAAAGCCTACTACTGAGGAAAACATGAGAACGACACTTTAATTACTTTTTTCGGCCAAACTAAAGGCGGTAGATGAGCAGTGACAGTGAAAAAGTGTATTGTCACCTAGAATACATCAGTCCTGAAAGTTTCATGTCGCTAGGTGAACGGGAAGTGGGTGAATTTTCGATCGCAAGATTTGATGCATCCAGACAGACAAACAAATGAAACGTAATGAAAGCTTGTAATTAATTTGCAATTGTAATAGCAATATTATATTATCGATTTTAAATAATAATTATATGATAAATTAAAATAATATCAACGCATGCATGCATATATGCATATCTACATTTATATCTTAAACAGTGAGCTGTTAACAAAAAGAATAAAATAAAATAAAAGGACTCAAACACTTTCACCATGCACTTATCTAAATATAATATACAATGCATGAATATAAAAGAAAGCACTAATAAGCATAATGAAAGGTCGTTGGCTTCGCAAAAAAATAGTTTACTGCAGAAACTATTGCTATCAAAAAATAATTTATTGTTCAAATCTCCTTTTGATTTATACATATCAAATTTCCTGTGGATATAAATATATTTTATATTTTTCAATTATGATTGTTCCGCATTCACCTTTTAAATAGAGAATTTTTAAATTTGAATTAAGAAAAAAATTATTACTTTTTATTTTTAAATTGTTTTGTGAAAAGAATTGGAAGAAAAATTTTGTGATCTGGAAATTTCCGCTTAGTGTTTTTTTAAGTTTTGATAAATGGTTGCTTTGCAAATCGTGTGATGAAAAGGAGTTTGGAAATTAATAATTTTTCCCAAACTGTTTTTTATGTCTTTGTGTGGATTTTGAGTGTTAACGAAATTAATGAAAGATCGAATTTAGACAAAGATATTCAAACAATCGCCGTCTTTGATTTGTAACGACATTCAAAAGATTTTCAAAGATTGTGTGAATTTGTTGAGTGTTTCATTTGATTGTTATGAGATCGATGGAAGCTCGAATTCTTCGAATTCGGACAATTCACGCTGTGTAAATGAGAATTTGATTGAAATTAAAAGAAAAAATGATAATGCTTTTCAAACCATTGAAAAAAGATTTCTACTTGAAGTTTTCAAAGTGTCGGAGCAATATGAGACACCATAAGAAGAAATCTTCTAAAAGAACGTTTATTTGGGCGAATGTTTGAGTATGATGAATCAATTATTGGAGAAATCTAACGATAGCTGTATCCGAAAGCCGCACACCCATATGGGCCCGAGGTTGCCCGACGATCTCTTTTAGATCTTCACTTTTTCAATTACAATGTTTTACTATATTTTATTTTTTACTAATTTTTGAGTATGATATACTTCAAAAAAATTTATTAGTACGCAAAGTCCTCGAATATTCTTACCTCATTTATCCTGACTGTCAGTGTCATCCGATTCTGAAGTTATGATCTACATTTTAGATCTCTGAATATAGCATGGAGAAAGGGCAAATTCGTGTGACTTTTTATTTCAATTAAAAATCAATAAAAAGCTGATGAAGTTGCACGTGATATTAACAAAGCATTTGGCACAGGAACCACTACTGAACGTACAGTCCAATGGAGATTTAACAAATTTTACGTTGGTGATGAGAACCTTCAAGACAATCAGCGTATTTGTCGTCCAAATCATCGACAGCTGTTCGAGAACTTGTTTGTCAATTAAAAACGTCAACTAAAACACCTTCAAACAATTTGAAGACAATCCGGAAAAGGAAAAAAACTCGATAAATGGGTTTCTCAAAAACCAGACGCCGTTATGAAGTAGAAGAAAGAAGAATGAAGAAGAAACTTCTATTGCGCAAAAAATGAACTGTTTTCGAACCGGATTATCACTTGTGATGAAATGTGAGTTCTTTACGACAATCACCAACGCTCAGATGATTGGGTAAATGCTGATGAAGCTCTAAAACATTTTCCGAAGCCACAGTGGCACGAAAAAAGGTTATGCTGTGTGTTTGGTGGTCTACGAGTGATGTTATCCATTTCAGATTTTCGAATATAGATGAAACATTACCACGGAAAGGTACTGTGAATATATAGAAGAGATACATTAACAACTAGGATTTTCTAACAGAAAAGGTACAATTACCCTCCACAACAATGCTCGACCGCACTTTGTTAAACAAACATAGAAGAAATTAAACGAATTAGGTTATGATCCAAATTTGAAATACAGAAAATATTATTTTTATTTTTGAGATACAAATCACGATTTTTTTTAAAATACACAAATATTAATCACTATTTAAATTTATTATTATTTAATAGAGATTTTAATTATAAAATTTTTAATATATTTATATATCTACTAGCGCGCTCGGCCCTCTCTTGCCGGGGGTTCAATGTTATTAGATCACGCAAATTTTTTCTGAAAGCATTTTTATTGAAAATTTCAGTGTTTCGAGTATAAAAAATCGAGTATAACAAATATTTTTATTTGCATATTAAAATTCTTTTCAATTAGTTTCACCCCGGAGGGGCCTCAAAAATTCTGTAGACTCTTTTAGTTATTCCACTCCACGAAAATCTTTAGTAAAAGGCGAAAGATTTAATCGGTTTTAGGAATGAAGTGGAGCAAGAGTTATATGATAGTACTATTACCTAATGAAATTTTTAGGTCCATTTTTATTCCAAAGTTATATAATTGCTTACATAATTACATTATAGTTATTATATCACAGGTAAATATATTCTCTTAAATCTTCAATCATTTAATATTSAACGAATTATTTAAATAAGATCAAAAACTATTTTCTCAAACATTGTCAATTATTCCTATTATTAATTTAGAATTCAATATTTTCAATTTATTATTTTCAACGCTGATAAATTGTTGTTTAAATCATTCGAGATTTCATTGGATGCACACATTCATGATATGTATGAATTACACGTGTTCACAATAATTAAAATTGCAGTTAAATGTCTTACTTTCAAAAGGTCCATCGTATTTTTACATGAATATGATTCTCTAATGGATCTTACGATTTTTGAATAAAGCTTTGGTTAACAATGACAGCAGAGATCGTATTTCACAGAATTTATGTAAATAATTTAGTTTATGTTTCACCATATTTCACTCCATTCAAATTTCTGTCCTTCTGTTAGCTTATGTAATATTTGCGATTTTTATAATCTATAATATTATTATTTATAATGTATTAAAATCGTGTTAATAAGCTAATCTTTTCAAGAATAAGAGTGAAGTGGTGGCCTTATTTAAAAGTTT
>MQRK01192593.1:41836-52794 GCA_001938485.1 Girardia tigrina | reverse complement strand
TCCAACACTTGATTTTGATATTTCCAGAGTCTCTGCAACTTCTCTTGTCGTCATATGTGGATTAGATTTGATCAGTGCTGTTATTTTGTCGCCATCAACTTCAGCTGGTCGACCGGAGCCTGGTGCATCTTTCAGATGAAATTTTTCAGAACGAAATTTAGAAAACCAGTATTGACACTGTCGAAGTTTTAAGGAGTCACTACCACATACAAAACATATCTTCTTATGAACTTGCACAGCGGTTTTCCCTTTGCGAAAATAATGCAACAAAACATGACGAATATGATCATTTTGATTTTCCATTTCGAATTGACGGTAAAGTAATAAATTAAAACAAAATCAATTAATATTTTGTATAAACATAGTCTGAAAATTAAGGTTTCAGAATATATAATTGAATTTAAATTTTATCACATCGTTTTATATTTTCAAGCTTTTTATTTAGGACGTACTCAAAAACGCAATGACTTTTTGGCCAACCCAATAAATTGTATTTCATTTTTGAGAAATAAATGATTTGGCATCATATTATTAGAATTTGTTGTCAATTAATAATATATATTTCCTCAATAAATATTTAATTACAATTAAATTTTTTATGGGGATTTGAAAAGGTTGAGCGTTGAAAATATACAGTATTGAAATGGCCACGGGTAGAAAAAGGTCATGGGTTGAAGTTCCCTACAACCAAGTGAAGGAAATTGCCAATTATATAAATTGAAATTATGTTTTAAGTTTACGCCAACTGTAATTTGGCACTTTTGTCTCTGTTAAACGGTAAAAGATGGCATGGTTTGCCAGGTGGTTGTAGAAGGGTAAAGTGAGACATTTTTTTCTGAGATTTATTTAAAATTTACTTTCATTCAATTTTTTCTAAAATTCACCTGAAATTTTTAATTTTTTGAAATGTTCTTGAAATAACTGTAAACTAATGTTAACGATATTAAAATTAATATATTTAAAATTAAACAATTTTTAAATAAAATTCAAAATTAGAAAATAAACAAATATCGGTTTCCAAAAATAATAAAAAAAACAAATAATAATAATAAAATAACATCAGTGTCCAAACGTCGCGCGTACGAATGTGACGAACCGATAAAGATGATTTATATGATAAACTTGTAATTGAACCTAATATTTTTAGTGGCTGTATATTAATTAATCCATAGGTGTGAGAAATAGTGTTAAATATTGTAAATAATATAAAATTAAATATGCCATAAGAACTTTATTACCTTATTATTAAATTAATAATTATATTCAATATCAGTATATAATAATTTACTATGCGGGTTGATAACATATATGGGTTGAAAGGGCCGATGTTGAAAATGTACATGGGTTGGAACTAGGTCTTCGGTTGAAAGGGCCGACTACCAGTATGGAGGATGATGCAGAAGTTTCCATTCACGTTCCTGTAGTTTTGCAACGGTCTTAAGTGCAGTATGTGGTTTTGCATTGTCGTGGAGAAAGATCGAAGTCAACCTACTTACCAAACGCGGCTCTCTTTCTTTGAGTTATCGCATAATATCTTCCGATTGGTTTCAGTAAACATCTGCTGTAATTTATGAACCAGATTTCATGAAGTCAAAATCGATTACACCTGCGGCAGACCACCAAACACTCACCATCAGCTTCTTTTGATGAATATTATACTTTGGACTGTGTTTTTGTGTTTCATTCGTGTCCATTCAGCTTGCTGAACGTTTACGATTATCATATTTGATCAACTTTTTATCACAAGTGACGATTCGATTCAAAAAGTGATCATATTTATAACGAGAAAGCATCATCCAAACACTTTTCATTCAACTAATTTTCCTTTATTGAAAATAATTAGTATGAATTCAGAAATATATTGATCAAGAAAAATGTCAAATAGTGAATGCGTTTGTGATATTAATAAATGTTGTAAAACTCAAATTGATGTTGTTAATAAATGTCAAATTATAACTATTCGAATTTATTGTAATTATGTCTACAAATTTCAGACTTGACAATCTAATATAATATAATCCTACTTCTTATAAGAAACATTCTATTGCAATTTAAAGGAAATTTAAAATATTTAGAGCAATAGAAATATATTTTATAGTACTTAATTTGAGTTCTGGTCTGAAGAGCTTAAAATTTATACAATAGAATAAAATAAAATAATTCAATACCTTATAGAGTTCTGCCAATTCTTCTTCCAACCTAAATTTTTTATTTTTAAATCCATCTTTGGTATAATGTTTCGGCATGGGAATTCTAATCGTAGGATTCGTAACAAATGATGGTAAACTATTGTCTAAATCACAGAGACCTGAAAAAGAACTATTTACTGGTTATATATAATATTAAATTGAATTTAAAATATTATCTTTGAACTACTTCACTATTTATTGTATTTATATAATATAAATATATTTTATTATAATGATAACATCGATATTTTTCACTAGATGTAACATAACCTTATGGTGGAGCTTGCCCGGAAACCTGTTAATGAATGAATAATTACCTAAAACATTTTTCGATATTACTTCTTGCGGTAGAATTGTCAGTTCAAAAGTCAAATCATAAATAATATTATCCGATAAGGAACTCAGGGGTCAGTGTTGAATAAATTCATTAACTGAATTTTCCACATTTAAATATTTAATATTGTAAATTTAAAACATAGATTATAATCTTATATATGTATATATTTTCTTTTGTATTTCATAGAAAAGATAATTATTTTATGATAAAATAAATCTCTAGGGTGTAATATCAACTTATTAATATTGTAAAAGCTTTTTTATTATGCCAAAAGAATGATACTTTAATATTCCTTTTCGTCATATTATTTTAAAACTGGTAAAGATATAAAATAGAAGGAAGTAAATAAAGCAATAACTTCAATATAATGTTAATATTCTTTTTAATTTACTTGATAAAAGCAGAAGCCCATAACATGAGCTAATTCTTTAAGTGGTCGGCCATTATCTTTCTTCTCGCTATTCTCCAAACCAATTTTTAGAAGCAAGAATGCGATATATAACACGATAAATTAAATGTGCTCTTATATCATCCTGGTAATACGAAACTTCATCCTAATAAATAAAAAAAAGTCTAGTATAATTAATCCTCAAATCGTACTAAAGTTTTTGGTTGAACAATCGTTTAAAAAGTTCTACATTTAAGAATCGTTAGACAAGGACATAGATAAGATTGTAAGCATGGTAGGCATTCTGACTGAATTGTTAGAACTTCTAACTTGGCGAAATAAAAAGTGTCAAGGGCATTATATCAAGAACCGAATTTAGACAGTTACAGTAATTTATTTGAATCGAAACGTAACTGGGGATGAATCATTGATGTAATAGTATGATCCTGAGTCAAAAATATATATAAAAGTAGAAAAAAATATTTAAAAAAACTACAGTGTTTATGAGATGCAAAAGCTGTTTTCCTAATAAAGAGGTTTTAGATATTGATAAAAGTTTATTATGCTACTGTATAATAAATAATGGTCAACAAAGATATGTATAGGCAACGACTGTACGGTTATCCGAAATAAATTCAGAGTTTAAAAATCTTATAACTTCATTCACCCCCTTCCTCTGATTGTATTCATAGAATACAATAGGTTTCTTGGCTAGAATCACTCTGGCCTGAGTCAAACCAATTGTTAGTTCCATATTAGGAATTCTATCAAGCTTGGTTTTTCTACCGACTGGACGCGTAACTACTGTTATGGAAAGCTTGCAAAAGTGTAAAGTCCTTCTCATACGTTGTCCAGCCTTCGCTTCCATAATATAAATGGTTATGTTATTCACATGCACGAGGAAATAATCCAGTAGTTCTTCTTCTTCGTTGCAAGGTAAGTACAACTGGTGCTTTTACTTACACTATGCTGGAAGAATTAGTTCACTATTTTTATCTTTACACGGTGAGCATACTTTCCAACGCTGGATACAGGATTCTTTCTTTAATCTTCACTGTAACCCCAATCGGTGCATACACACTCACTATGATTACTTTATAGGTGTTAGGGGTTCTTTTTGGTGAACTGTGAATTTTTTATATTTTTAAATTAAAAATCATATTTATAGTTGAAATAAGTTAAAATAATTGTACACAAATTTTAGAAAAGCAAATTAAAGACTGATTAAAATGAATGCCTATAATTTAAGCTCAAATCAAAATGAAAATAAATATTTTTACAAAAATTAATGTTTTAAAATTGAGTTGTAAAATAAAATCATAATGTTTATTGAATTTAATTGTCAACTGAAAAGTTTTATTAAAAAAATAATTTATTAAACGTTTTAAAATCAAGTTATAAAATAACAATCATAATGTTCATTGAAGTTAATTGTCAACTAATTTTTTATTATAAAAATAATTTATTGAATGTTTTAAAATTGAATTGTAAAATAAAAATCATAATGTTTATTGAATTTAATTTTCAACGGACAAGTTTTATTAAAAAAATAATTTATAATTGAATGTTTTAAAATTAAATAAAAATTATTTAGGAATTAAATTTTTACAGATGTCCATTAAAATATTTTTAAAGATCTAAAATTGTATTTCAAAAATAAACATTGTAAAAATTAATAAAAGAAAAAAAATATGATTATACAAAACTGAATAAAACAATATATATATTATTTATATTTAGAATTTTAAAATCTGGTTTATGTAACTGAAATATTGTTCCTCATAAATTTGTTTAAATAATGAAAGTTGTAATAGAAATAAATTTTGCAAATAATGACTTTAGATTTTAATCACGAACCCAATAATAAGAGACTATCTTCACTTTGAAAGTCCTACCAGAGTATGTCTCTAGTTCAATATCGTTTTCAGGCATTTTGGTCAAAAGACTGACTTCATGTTCTCTAATTTGACCCATTTATGGTCCAGTACTATAAAGTGAATACTTCTCATATCTTTCTCCCAAGACGCTCAATTTGTGCTTTCCGTCAGCATAGCTATATCGATATCCAATTTTTCAAGTGTATTTGCGACACTTAGAATGTTTTGATCATCGAACTCTTTTATATTCCATAAACATAACCTTTAAACCTAAACATCTACCTCGGGTCGGTGGACACCAGTAATGTTTTAAACTTAAACACTTAAACCGAAATCCTATTGTTTTGCGATCGACTGCAGTGTTTTGTAATAATTTTTTGGTATTCGTTGCAAGGTAGGTTAAAGTGACTTCTCCTGGCTTGCAAGAACTGGTTGAGAGGCACCCCCTCTCGAAGTTGCATCGAATGCATAATTTCAATCTCATAACCACGATGGGTGAGATCATTTTACTGAAGCAATATTAAAATATTTTGAGTTAAATTTTAAACCATTTATCCTGCAGAGTAAATGGAAATATTTTGCGCCGCAAAACTTTCTTTTACAAAACAAATAAAAAAAGATGGCAAATTCAATGCAAAATTATAATGTTGAAGGAGCCTGTGTTTCTTACATCCTTCATTCTATTTGAATCTTTATTAATATAAAGTATTCGTGGTTTTGTAAAGTAAATGGTAAAACTAGACATGAAATGAGAGAGAACAGCAGACCATTAAAATATGTAAATTTCTAAATTTAAAATTAACAAAACTAAATAACATTTACAAATATTCATAGCAATTGTAAAATTAATCGAAAAAAGTACATGTAATAATTGGATTCTGTGGCAGACTTTCACATTTATTAACAAAATTGTATGTCATTATATGGTTTATCATTAGTACCATATCAAAAATTAATCTAAAAAATCCCATTAATATTCCATTTAAATATGATGTAAATTAAGTGAAAGTCACAAAATATATTAAAAAATGTTAGTTAAAAATGACAAATAATTGAAAGGGAAAACATAATGATAAACGAACAGCGCTTTGTAGCTTATGAGAGTTGAACATATTTTCAAAGTAAATAATAGAATTGGAAAAATAAATTCATTATTTGATTTATTATTAATAGAAGATTATTTGGTTTTAATTGTTTTATAAATCTAGCAATTATTATATAAAATATGTGCATAAAGTCATACAATATAAATTAAATGAATATAAAATATTTGAGTTTGACTTTTAGAATATAAGTTTCCCCCAACTGTTACGGATAACTGTGTATTACAAATAATACTCAGCATTGGCGCACAGGGTAGTGAATCATAGACTCTATATCTGGTAAAAATCATTTGACAAATACAAAGTTTTCTGATCCTCTCACACGGCTTCAGATGCAACAGTACGAGCTTTCAATGCACGGGCACGCTTCGGCTTCCCTCTGAGACATGACTAGTCATGTTCCTTCGTTCCGTGATTCTGGAGACTTCTGGTTGTATAAATGCACTTAGTGCAACGGGGAAATAGGCAATAAAACATTCCCTTATGCGTTATATTATCCAGCCGAAAATTCAGCACCACACTAGGGATTACTCTTGGACAGTCCTCATCAGTTACAACGACAGACACTGACATATCATGTGCAACGTTCAAGTTCAAAGGTCCAGTACGTGTTTCTGTTTCTTCTCTTTGTACTACTTGGATGTTCGTAGTACCATTACCTTGGATTCGATGATCAATTAATAAATGTCGTTGTAGTCATTCATTAGTTTTATAAGTTTTGTGGCAGTTCTCCATGGGACATATGAATGAACCACCACCTCTCTATGCCGTCGGCACCGTGGCCAGATGCACATTCTTAATGTGTCTTGTGAGTTCCTTCTGCTCAGCAAATTCTTTAAAGCAAGAAGGGAATGTGCAAGCTAATATATTGATAGTTTAAGTTTAGAATATGATAAACTTTCACACTGAACTTGAACTTTGCCAAAATTTTCCCATATGTAAACAACTTTATGAATGTTGTAGGTTCAGAAGCAGCGCTGTGAAGATTGGGTTATTCGACTCAGTAATCAGCACCGAACTATTCGTTGGAAAATTTTAAATACAGGATCGAATAGTTTAAGTTTGTACCGCTCCGAAACGCATCAAAATGTTCTCCTTTAACCGGCTGGTTCTTTTGCTACCCTGATCGTTTTGATCGAACAACTCGTTTGAGTTGTGGACTCGAAATCTAGTCTATGGATTTATCATACTGTTGAAAACTGTGATCGATTCAGGATTGCAATTCAAAAATCAACATAGTGCCAAATGTCCCTCTGATGTAGAAAAACTCCGCGAAATTCCGTCCAGGAGAAATTTCAGTCGATCTTCGGGGCTTTCCATCATAGAATTAATTACCGTTTATCGTTAATTTTTAAAAAGTATTTTTCATATTTTACTTGTTTAACTTATCTACATTGAAAGTTTGCATGTTTTAATGATTTTAAATTTTTTCTATGCCACCATTTGGGAGACACTACCTTAAGCCAATTAAAATATATTTTATAATATTTAGCTGAACTATATAGAAACTTTGACATATCCATTTGACTTGATTATAGAAGTACTACTAACCGAATTGATAAGCAACAAAATAAATTTAAATTGACATGTTTTTTATTTAATATATCTCTTAAATTTTTATTCCAAATTATTAAAAACACCAACATGGGTTTTCGAACTTTTATTTTCAATACAATCAGAATTGTCTTTTGGACAACTCTCAGCAAAACTCTCGTCATTCGACATCGTTCTAAATTGATAAATTTTTGTTAATGTTTGTTAATAAACAATTATTCGAACAAATTTTTCATTATTTTCCGATTTTATTTTTAAAGTTCAAATTTTGTAATTTTAGTAATAATTTTATCTACATATTAATTTTATTTTAAAAAGGATTTTATTTAAAGAAAGAACATTTATTTAATTTAAAACTTAGTTAAAAGCTATTTACTTTATTTAAATTTTTAATATTAAAATTTGAAACGATTTGATAGTTTTTAAGTTTTTTAAATATCTTATGCTGTACTTTAAAATGCAAATTATACTCGAATAATTATTCATCGTGAACATCTGAAATATCAATTTTCCATCTTGGTGGGAGAAACACATTTCCAAATTCTAAACTAAACATACAAAATTCAACATACCAAATTTAAAATATTCCTCACACAAATAATGAAGTTATGGTTTAACAAAATAGAAATCTAATTTATCAATCAACCAGCAGGATTAAGAGAGGCGTTATTCTAACATAACATAAGAAAATATCCTTGAAGAAAATGATAAAAGATTGTTTTATTAAGTTTTTTAGTTGCTTGCAAAGCACTAATTCGATGGAATGTCAGATCCTCCAAAAATGTTTTGATTTAAGAATAAATAAACCTACCTAAGAATGATTTAGGTGTTTTTGTTTCATTATATAATTCCTATATGTTATATTATATAAAAAAACGTCTAATTCATCATAATGTCAAATAAACGTCTATTAATGAATCCGACTTGAAAAGATATCTTAGTTGCTCAAGGACCAACAGATTGAGGCGCCAGCCCCCGGGCCGAGCGATTGTGGTCAGGATCTCTTTATTTTGCGGGAAGTATTCGGGTGAGGAAGTCGATCGGTCGGTTGAGTGGGCACCACGAACCGGTGGGGCCCGATGACCACCAGTTGGTGCATCGATAGGTGTCGAACTTCCGTCCCGTTTCTCCGTTTCTATTGCAGTTGGCGCCGCTTGGAATGGCGGTTAATGTGACCGGTTCGTCGATCGGTGATCCGAATGTACGGCCGGTACGATAGCGTGAATTTTTTTTATTGATAATATTAAAATAGTAAGCGATCAATTGAATAGTTATTGTAACAAAATGGAAAATAATTCGATGAATCTTTATTTTTTCAATTCCAATTTTCTACACAAATTTATTATTAAAACAATGATCAATTTCTGTTTTTTTTAATTCGTTTTTCAATTAATTTTTTATAATTGTTTTTTGATGGTGTCACCACACAGATGAATGTAGGGGAGACTCGGCTTTCTCCGTGACACGGCTAAATTGGTGATAGCTTAAGTAAAACTAATGCAAAATGTAACAAAATTGCAAAGTGTGTAATGGTAGATTTGAAGATGATCTATCTGGAGAGGAGTGGATACAATGTAAAAAAAATAAAAAAATAAAATAAAATTAATAAAATAAAATAATAAATTAAAAAATCAAAATTATCTCTTAATATCACGAAATTAGCCGAGTCTC
Source organism: Girardia tigrina (assembly GCA_001938485.1). NCBI lineage: Eukaryota > Metazoa > Platyhelminthes > Tricladida > Dugesiidae > Girardia > Girardia tigrina. The sequence continues at coordinate 43,675 of MQRK01192593.1, read as the reverse complement.
CCCTACAAAACATTGTATTAATTATGACCTGATAATCATCTCAACAAAATATAGTTTTCTTCAAATTAGTTGTATACTTGATATTTATGGACAAGAAACTAATAAAAGTTTACATAACTTAATGATCACTTTAATAAACTTAATTAATTTAAATGTATTAAATATGTTCTTTATCATTTTATTTAATTCAGTACTTAATCGAAGAAGGATGATCAATCAGTCGAGATCTTAGATATTTTATTATATTACAAAAGTAAATACATAACGCGCAAAAAAAGTTATAGAAGGTATTTATGAGATGAAATCTTAAATTATAATATTATTATGTTAAAAACCGAGATTTAAAACTGTAACACAAATATAGTGATATGTTTAGAGAAATAATTGAAACAATAAAAACATAGACACAAGGAATAATAACTATAATTAATAATAATTTTCCAAACTCTTCAAACAACAGAGGTAATAATGAATCACAATCGGTGACCCTCACGCGCCATTATCCAAATGTGATTCACGTTCCTTGTTGCAACTTGTCTCTTTCTTTCCGTTCAAGCTTTATTCAGTTCGATTGTACCAATAATTCAATTATCTGCTTTCTACAAATTAAGTGTTTGACGAATTGGGATGTGTTGATTTAAATATTTTAATAGTTTGATGCGTTGCGTTTAGTAAAAGGAAACCCATTTTCGGTGTTTCATGAACTCTTTCATAGTAACAGAATTTAGATTTGATATCATCCTGATTAGGATATTACTGCAGTTGGACCTCAGGTAACGTTCTAAGGGGTTGTATTAAGTTAAACTATGCTCAACATTTAGCACAGGTTTTCGAGTTCGAAGAGGAAATTAGAAGTAGTTTTCAGGATAAAAGTAAAAAAGTAATATAATAAAATATAAAAATTTCGACTGATTGATCATTTTTCTTCGATTAAGTACTCAATTAAATAAAAATATAAAGAACATATTTTAATACATTTAAACTATTTTTTTAAGTATATTAAAGAGACCATAAAGTTTGTTTATCAAATTTGATTGAATTTTGGATAAATTTTATAATTTATTTTATTTTAACTTTTAAAATATTTTTTGAAATTAAATACGATTTAATAAAATATTGTTATCATTCCATAAAATACAAAAAGTAAACTTGAATATTTCTTTAAATTTATATTTTAATAAATATTTTCCCTCGAATTACGGCCTTATGTGATTCATTATTATGTTTTAATCAACCAAAAATCCAATTTTGCACATTTTCTTCAACCAATCAAAATTGTTTAATTAATGTTTTTTAACATAATAAATTATAATTTAAAGATAAAAGCAACAACGAGACACATGAAAGAGAGATGGAAGGTCTGAATCACTCATAGATCGCTTGATCTGAACTTGGCAACACGTTCTGTAGTTATTATTACTCGTTCAGTACTTATAAATACATATAAATATGAAATCGTTTAGATAAAACTAAACAGATATTTCTAAATAATAATTACGTAAAAAATTATATTTATCAAAAAGATTTAATAAAAAATATTATATAGACTTAAATTTTAATTAAATTTATTAAATCATCCAAATACAGAATGCTAAAAGTATAATTTAGAACATAATTTGTAACTCGAATTATTTTTTATTAATATAAATGAAAAATAATTTGGTTAAAGCTTTTTTAAGAAATTTGATTATTGATAATCAAATTAGAGTTCCCAAAACTCAATATTATATACTAGCGCGCTCGGCCCGCTTCGCGGCCCTCTCTTGCCGGGGGTTCAATTTTTTTTATATTATAAAAGCCCAAGTCACTCACTGCCTGCCTCACTGCCTCACTAATGCT
>MQRK01192593.1:1361-24648 GCA_001938485.1 Girardia tigrina | reverse complement strand
TTTGACTTTTTAAGCAAATTTTGGGTTGGCCTTTTGGAATTCAACATTTTTCATTCATTATATTTTTCGGTAGGATTTTCAACAATGGCAACTTCTCAAAAGGGTAATTTACTGAATAATCAACGAGTATTTACCAAAAATATAATTTATAAAGAAATTTTGTGAAGACACATTTCTAATGATTAAATGTGGAAAACAAATGAATTTTTAAAAAAAATGTCTTTTGAAAATTTATTTGAAATTTTAACTCTATATAATTATATCCGTCATACATGACGGGTTATTTACTAGTATTAAATAATAATATCAATTTCATAATTGAATTAAAAAAAATTTTTTAATTGTCGAGTTCGTGAATTCGAATATCTCAGAGAATTCTTTTATTGCTTGAAGGTTTTTGCTTTGGAAGAGTCGCGATGAGCTCTTAGTCAACATTCACTGCACTAAATGATATAAAGTTTTTTTTATTTTAAATATACTTTTCACAATAATACCGTAAATGAAAGAGAAAATACGGCGTAAAACTGTTCCATACAACTTTTTCATATATATTGTGAGAAATGTTTTGAATTGTGTGTTGATATTGTGCATGTTGTATGTTGATTCGGATTGTGTCTCTCCTACACAGATGTATGATTGATATTTTCTTTGATTCCTACTAATTAAAAATAATTTAATTTAATTTTAAAGTAAAAAGATTTTAAATAATTATTGAATGTTTTATTTATTTTTTAATGTAATTTAAAATTTTAATATATTAATTTAATATGTTCTTTTTTTAAAAAATGTTTAGATTTAATTTCAACTTATTAGATTCTTTATAATTAATAATTTTTATTAACAGATTTTCATTTATTGAAAATAATTAGTTTGAACTCAGAAATATATTGATCAAGAGAGATGTCAAATAGTGAATGCGCTTGTGGTATTTATAAATGTTGTAAACCTTATATTGATGTTGTTAATATATATAAATACGATTGTTGTAAGTAATGCTATGTAATAAAACGATACTAAATTTCAACCGTGCTACTTATAAAAAAATTATAAAATCAATTAATTTATTGAAATAAAAATATAACTACAAAATTATCAATCTTTGTTATATCTTCTTCGTGATTAAAACATTAATAACTATAATTTTTGCATTTTAATATATTGTGAATAAATTTTATAAATAATGAAAATTTTTTGCAAAATATATTTTTTGTGATAATATATAATGCGACGGTTTCATCTTCAGATCATTAATTTTTAGATTTTTTACTGCTTATATATGTGAAATGGATGATTATGTAATCTATAAAGTAAAATTAATCGAAAGATGTTAACGAATTGGTTCAGAGCGCCTTTGAACATTAATTTTAGGATACCCGTTCCTTATTAACAAAGCTTCAATATTTTTTAAAATGCTTACACAAAATTTGAAATCATTTATACTCAAATCACATTTACAAGATTTCTTATGCTCAGCAATATTACTCTTACCCACTATACAACCGTGTTCTAGGATTCGTTTGTAGAAATGACTGGCAGTCACTCCAATATATGTGGTATTGCACCCATTATATGTGTGAGAAGTTGGGGGAACTCAAAAATTTTTGAATATTTAAAATAAGCAAATATCTAAAATCAAAAGTTCTTGAAAAGAATTATAATTAAAAATATCACTAATTAATTTTAAAAAGTAATTCTCAAAAATAAGTTAATGAAATTTTATAATTCACGTATAAATATTTATAATTAAAACTAAAATATATATGGTTATTTATAATAAAATTTTTATATTTGGTTTTTGTGCAAAATAAGAAAATATTGTTCCTCGTAAATTTGTTTGGAAATTGTTAATTGTGATAAACAACGTCCGAACACAAACTCAAAGGAGTAGATTATTTATTATATTAAAAATAAAACATATTTGCAACTTTAAATGACTGAGATATGATTTTTAAATTTAAAAGATTATTTATTGCTTTAAGAATAGAATTAGTTAGATGTTTGAATCCTTCAGAATAAGGTAAGATAAGTAGTAAGTATATAAAACCAGTGATCTGAAGATGACGGTAAAACCGTCGCAATATATGATCACAAAAAATATTTTGTAATGGCGTATCTATTGTTTTTTAATATATGTTAAATATTTCATTCTCCTTTACTTCTTCATTTTAACTCGTGTTTTTAAATAAAAATTGGAACTTGGGTATATTTATTATTCTCAAATCTCTATATTAAAAATATATTAATAATATTATTTCAATTTTCGCTAAATGATACACATTATTTTTTAAAAAATCATAAAGATATAATATTATTTCATGCTTTTTAATGAGTATTTGTACTAATTTTACGAAAGAAAATATTCATTTCATAGAAAATATTTTATGTAAAATATAAAATTAATTAAATAATTTAAGATATAATTTGTCCGAATAAAAACAAAATTTTAACTTCGATTATTTCTAAGTATTAGAAAAGAATATTTTTAATTTGTAAACATAATTTACGGTAAATATTTGTTATTATTTTAAAAACATTTTCATAACTACCAGTTGTTCCAAATTATTTTCTAAAATTTATTAATAAAGTCTCTTTAATATATTCATAAACTATTTTTCAGAGGTCAAGAGGGAATTTATTCTTTACATGAGTCTCCACTTTTCGTCTCTTCTATTATTTATAGTTATCACAAATTATTGATAATACTCTGCAAACAAGTCTCATAAATTAACAATAACCTATATGAAATTATATTATCCTTAATCCCATAGATATTTTAGCTAAATATTTTTATCATATGTTAAATATTTTTATCAAATATCGAACACTCACTATTAACCCTTTCGCAGCTGCTGGGACACATATGTCCCAGTGAATGTTTAAAAAGGACTGAATTTAAAAGTTTCCATATAATATGGTATAAATGACCCATCATAAAAGACGAATGGGATATATTTGTCCCAACCTCCCCAGCCCGCCCCCTGAATAAATTTCCAAAAAAAACTTTTAAATAATAAATTTCAGACCGGAATAAACATTATATATTTAACAAAAATTATCTATAACTTAAAACGGAAAGCCGCTGCGAAAGGATTAACAGAACTCGAACCCTTAGTAAAATGTTTTAGAAGTAATGTGACAATCAAAAACAGTATTTAATACTTTATTTTGTTATAACTGTATTATAATTCATTGAAATCTATTAGAACTGAAATAAAGGATTCCATGAAAGTAAATTCCTTTTTGAGGAATTTCTAGTCTAAATTATAAATTTCGGAACCAGGGTTTAGGATAAAATACCTAGGTTAGTTGACAATATGAATTCGTCTAAAGATTAAATCTGCGATTGGGAATCGTGGAAAACGAAAAGTATAAGAAAAGAAAGGGATTGAAAAAGTAATCTAACTGAGAACTATATTGACATGCCATACTTTAACAGTCTTTATAACATCGCTTCTCAGTACTTTGAGTAGCTGCACATCAAGCAAAAATCAAGCACAAAATAATCTACTGATGTAAATCCAAAACCATCTAAAATCGGACAGCTTTTCAAACATTGTTGAGTGCGAATGACATTCAAATGCGACAACTTGGGGATCCATTAAATCTGCTACGAGACGCTGTCTCTATGCATTTAAAATCAATCGGCAAGATTCTGTTTAAATGTTCCAAATAAACTGAATTCAACACAACAGGAAACGCGAAAAATCACGTTCCAAATCTTATTCTTCGTCGAATTGTGATTGGTGATAAAAATTATATACTTTGAGAATGCTAATAGTAAATCCAGGCTAACCCTGATTATCGACTGTATGGCCAGACCACTATGGACATAAGACAATGATTTGTGTTTTGTTGGATTAGAAGGGTATGATATATTATAAGTTGCCGAAACCTAGCGATACTGTTAATAAAATGCTATCGATGACGAATGACAGATTCAAATCATTCTTTCTACGTAAAATGGCCATAATATCTTCATAATAATGTTTAATTCAATGTTATGTGCGTTTACATTGATGAAGGGTCGAAAAAAGTATTCAGGAAAGTTTCTTTAGATATGGAATCAATTTTTAGACTTACCTATTATAATTCAGATTTTGAACTCGGAAGCATGGTAGTTTCAGTGAATTACTTTACAAATATTACTAAATAGGGATATTTTGTTCATTAATCTTAATATTTTGGAGTAAGATAGAGGATAACAGTCTAAAAACACGGTAGTAAACTGATCTTAACGTTAACTAAGGTATTTTAGGTACATAAATCGCAGTAATAGATGAGACAACAGCCCGAAACTTTATAATAAGTATTTTAAATTGATATTTAAGAACATTAAATGATTTGTCTCGCATAAATAACTCAGTTTAAGGATGGCACAATGCTTTCGATAAAATGATCAATAGTAAGTTGTATTCTTCCTTATCATCAAAAGTATGTAAAATCTAACTCGAAGAGAAGGTGGTTTTTGTTGATTATATCAGAGTTTAATATAGCAACCGTTCCGGCAACTAAAGAATATAAAGTTTACGATCGTAATATTTCATTTATAGTTATTATTTGTCAATCTTCTAAAAGGATAAACTATTTAAAGAAAATTACTTATCGTTTAATATATTTATACATCACTTGTTTCTTTTAATCATTAAATATATTGTTTAGGAATTGTTTGGTCTTTTATTTTGTAAACTTTTTATAAAATCTTGTAAGTTTTTAATCAGTAATGTTAAATCAAATTTTATGAACTAAGGATATTGTTTTTTATATATTTTCTACAAACGATTTAGTACTAATAAGAAGGTGCTGCTCTGCATATGTTGGGATCAGAAGGGTATTTTGTATTATGAACTTCTGAAACCTGACGAAACTGTTACGGTGGCTCGTGATGGAGAGCAATTAATCAATCTGAACAGAGAGACTGCTACCAAACGACAGGAATGGACAACAAAACATGAGTGCTCGATATTGCTTCCCGACAATGCAAAACCGGTCATAAATACAATAAAAGAACGAAACTGGGAAATCTTACCCCACCCGCCCTACTCTCCTGACATTGTTCCATCAGATTATCACTTATTTCGATCAATGGCTCACGGTTTGGCGGAACAAAAGTTCACAAAACACAAAGAAGTGCGAAAATGGCTCGATAAATGGATTGCGTTGAAACAACTGAAATTCTTTTTTGATGGAATCGATAAATTGATAGGAATTTTGTATTTTGATAGGAATCAGTATTTTATAGAAAGTGAGTCCTCAATAATGTTTTTAAGTAACTAGATTTGTATTTAGTAAATAATATTAAACACATTGTGATTGTCAAACATTCATTTACAACATTTACAAAAAATATTTTTTAAGTTGTCAAATAATTTTTTACAAATGTCAAAATTACAAAGTTATTTCTTTCCATTTAAATCGTCATTTCAATTATTCTACAGTGTGGCATAAATGTCACGAGAAAGTCAAGAAATATACATTAGGAAAGAATGGAAATGTCAGAAGGGTCAACTTGTAATATTTCATGTTCAATGTAGAAATGATTAACCGGAAGATACGTGAATCGTTTCCTTCATTTATTAAGTATTGTTAGCCATAGACGTTCTTCAAGTCGTAGGAACTTAGTACCCTTATTCTTAGGAATTTACACAAAATGCTCAAAACGATATATTAATATAAAGATTTTATCAACTGAATATCAATATACAGTCGAAGTGTACATAGAATTCGTATACATATTTAAAAAGTAATAAAGTTACTTTGGTTTATAAAAGTATTATAAAAACTTGATTTTTTTACTAAATTTACCAATTTTGTAAACGGTTTTTGCTATGATAAAACTGAAATAAAAACAACTATGATAATGTGCAAAATTAGGGGCAAATGGTACCATAAATGACTCATTTCACATGTGCACTATTTGGATTTGTCATTGTCCATTCCGTGTTTCATTCTTCAATTATGTTTAATTAAATATTTTTTTTAGTTTAATTATTCATTAACAGGAAATAGGAGAATGTTTAATTACAGAATTATTATATCAATGTTGAATGGAATATTTGGTTGAATTTTATTACTTGAATTTTATCCGCGCTTTCTTTCATTTCATTGTAAAATTTAAATATTTAAATTATTATTGTAAATTTTATATTAGCTTTATTAATATTAATCATCCAGAAAATACTTAAAATTCAAAATAAAATATAAATAAAAAGAAAAATATATAAACTCGTCAATTTGACATTCCCGTATCTTCCATTCTTCAATCTCTAAATTGTTAAGTGCTGCTCTTCTTTTACGGGCTTCTCCTATATCGATTAAATTTGGGTACATTCCTTCAACTTTTCTATATTGTCGAGCTCGTTCAATCATTTTTATTTCATGTAAACCAGCGGGTAAACCGAATTTGTACGACAACGGAATTAACGTCAGGATTTCTGGTTCTGCTCCAGGCCTCAATAAAAATTCCGGGGAATAAGGATCAGTTTGTACAGCACTGTCTCTATAAATCGTTTGAGTACCAATAGTCCTTGTTGCTTGTATTACTTCTTTCATTCTTTTTAAATAATAGGCCCGTTTAGTTTTTATTGTAGCTAACATGACGTCTGGTGGAAGCTACTTGGTAATTTTTTACTTGTTTATTAAATTGAAAATGTGAGCAAATAAATAATACCACAGCTGTTTTTGGAATTATTGGATTAATAGAGAACTTCCATCTATCAACATGGGATGGATGAATAGATGTTTTTAAATTTTCAGGTATCAAATGCTTTAAATTTGCTACATTACAGTCTAATCTGAAAATAAATATTTTTCTTATTAAAAACTTTATATACATGAAAAAATAATTTTTTAATAATAAAAGTATTTTTATAGAAAAAAATGTTAAAAATATGGTTCAATATATAAATTAAGTTCATTAGTACAGTAAGAAAAGCCTAATTTAAATAGTCTCTCTCTGTTTATAAAAATTGAGACAATTTTTCAAATGATTTGTTTTACAAAGCAAGGGATTAATTTCGACAGATCACCCATCTCACCAGACGAAACAAATAATGAATTATGTATATAACCACTTAATTTAAGCATTATTTAAAAGATGATCACAGGAAATATATTTGTGAAAGTAACAACTATGTAGTCACCTTTTTTATTTAAATATTTTTAATAAAGTGTTTGAGTGTCGCTTGAATATTAATTTTAGGATTGTGTGACTTAATTAATAACACATCGTCACTAGTGTGTCCAGTAATTTTACAAATACCATAAATTTAACTAGGATTCGCTCATTTGGATTACGCGACGTCTCTCTGCAATGTGGCATAACACCATATACATGTATATTGATAGACAAAATCCGAAGACAAGCCTAATTTGGTAACAGATGTGTTACTAAATATATCAGGGATTAATTGTGCAAGCCAGGGAGACATACTTCCACGTAGTGTCCCTGGAAAACTAGAATTGGTTCGACTCAGTCTCTAGGCTAAAGTGTCTGATAAGCTAGCCGATATCTGTGCTGACAGATTATTGTAGTACCAGTGGGCTTGCAATTCACTTACAAGGCTGTGGGGAGTAGTGAACTCGCAGTCGATGGTAGAATAGTATCGCAAGGATTCTCGATTAATCAATCTTGATGAACGGTGTTACGATGAAGTCAATAAGCCGGCGGAGCAGTAACATGTATTAGGGGGGTTGCATTTTGAGAGTTATCAGCGTCCCAGGCCTCCTAAAAAGCCTAAGGCTTAATACCTTTATAGGATGTGAGGTTCATTAAATATATAATTTCACATTTGTATATTTTCAAAAAACTTTTTATTTTAATAATTTGCCATTGCTTTGTAAACTCATTTTGCATTTTCTTTTGTTTTAAAAAAATTTAAAAACCATTATTATTCTTACAATCCGTAAATGATGCATTTACGAAAATGATGCATTTATTTTTAGGAATCATCCACTCTTTGTCGTATTATATAAATATCAGACAATATACTGCAAGATGAAGCTGTTCCTAGTATGAATTAGTCATATACTTTATGATAACCCAATAAAGAAGTGATAGAGACTGTCACAGAGATTTGAGTATTTCATTACAGTTTTTAATTATTTTTAATAGAAATGTAGACTGAAGAATTAAATTATTTTCAAAAAATATCAAATTAGTCAAAATAAATTGGAAAAAAAATATTTTGGATTACAATATTACTTGGATTATTGAAGTAAAAAATCGTGTTGAAAGGGTTAATGAAGATTATAATGAGAAAGCTTTAAGAATTGAAGTGTTCATCATTATTTTATCGATATTAAGTGCTCCATAAATTAAAATGTTTGAGAAATATGATATACTATTTATTTCTAAACTATATAGTTAGTTTCTTAAAAAATAATTTAGTGTAATTAACAATTCAGGGTGATTGATTTGTCCAATTTTCTATTCTAAAATGGTTCATTAATGATACATCATCGTTTAATATAATGTTCTGATAAAAATACTAGGGTAAAAAACAGGTAGTAAGATCATCTTATAGGGGAAAGTTTGTACACACTGAGACTTTGATTCCTAAATAAGAGGTTTAGTAGATATGCTGAATTTTCGCATCGTTGCAAACTGTTAATTTCTAATTAGAAAAACATTTTTGGTCAAAGACTATTTAATATTACAACACATTATTGATATTAAAAGATTATAGAAACAACACTCAGGGTTAGACTTTTCTCGATATGATAGCATCAAACTCATTCTTTTCGACCTTAGCCATTTGGCCGTAGGTGCAACCAAATATGCACAAACCTTCACTCTGCTATCTATTTGCAACCGTTTGTCTCAAACATTTCATGTCCAAACTGCTCAATTTTTTTAAATCATGTCCGCTTTGTCTCTTTAGTTTTTCTCCTCCACTCTTCCTTCATTAATAACTTTTAATAATGCTTATTTTCTTATTTGGTGTCCATATAAAATAAAGTCAGGCGGTTATACATTTTATAACAATTAAAATTCATTTTTCTATCTAAAGTTTCTGAAATATATTTTGAATACTGAAATATCTAACAAATCTAAACAAATAATTGGGAACTGAAAATATTATGTTATAATAGCATCAATTAGTAACCAAAATATCATGATGAAAGTTCATTTTAATAAATAAAATTAAAAAATGATTTATTAGGAAAAAATTTGTTTGAAATTGGAGAAATTAACAATATCAAATATTATTTATTTTTAGTTATAGAACTAAAACAGTCACTGATCTAATTTTGGAATTGAAAATATTTTTTAAATTCATAAATAACTTTGATTTTTTCAGGAAGAATGAAAATATGATAAATCCCAAATTAATGAATAATTAACGAACTTCTAATATATGACATCTCACATATATTTAATGTTGTCCTCGAGATATTTTAACCCCATAAAATTTTATTTATACCTAATGATTTCCTTTTTGTTATTAAATTACGGAATTTTCATTTCTACTTTTCAAGAAAACAAACAACACATTATGTCATTTTATTGCGTCACAACAATAAGACCTTTTCTTTCTAGTTTCAATTAATAAAACTATATTTCATTCTTGTCAAAAACATAAACAAAACGAAAGTACATCACACTTTTATATATTATTTAATTGATTTAATAAAATTCATTTTTTACCAATAACATTAAAAAACATTTACATCATAGTTAATTAATCAATACAATTATTCATTATTTAATAATTAAAATTACAAATTTCATCCTTTTGTCAACAATAAAAACCAAACACAATTACATCATACTTTTTTGACTTCTCTTTAGAATAAAAAAATTAACTTAATTTATGAAATTAATTATTAAAAAATGTTTAATTTTCCCATCGGTAAATTTGAAATAATTGACAAAAAACAACAAATCAAAGTGGTTTTTCCATATTCGATTCTAGTCACAATTTACAAAACAAAAACTCAATCTAATAATTATAATTATTATTCGTATTAAATTTCAAAAATTAAATAAAAATTGGATAAAGTAATCAAATTTCATCGAACAAGAATTACATAATTTTATCGATTTAATTCAATATTATTTCGTTAAAGTAAATTCTTTCTCTTTCTCTCCCTTTCTATTTCTTTTTCTGACATTCTCCATTTTTACAAAGCACCAAATTGTTTTCACAATATTAAATATAAACGATATCTATTTGCAGCTGTTTTTAACCTTTACTAATAAATATAATACAAAAAGGTTTAGTGAAATAAACACAAATTTCAGCACACTATTTCATCAGATTCTCTCACCAGTCTCTACACAAAATCTATACACAGCCGTTTTCGATTTGTACAGTCAAATTAACCGCATCCCAATTATAACCAGGTTACACAAAATCGTTGTCAATGGAGACACCGCTCTCAAACAAACAAATACACACATCATTTATTCACTGAATATTAAATTATTTGCTAGTTAATTTTTTGCAAGTAAATAAAATAAACATCAAATCATATTTAAGTTTGTTAAATAAATTTGAAAAGAAAATTTTGGTAAATATAAAATTAAAAACAAATTGCAATTTTTATTAATAATTATTATTATAAATTATTATAAATAAATATATAATAAGATTTCTACTCAGTATATCGCAATAAATAACTGCTAATTTTTTTAATATAATCCGAATAATCTTTTAAAAACCACGGTGGAATGACTTTGCGATTTTCGTTGAACACTTCTGTTCTAGGAAACGCTTTTAAATCACTGAACATATTTTCGAAAATCGGTCTCGATTTATAAACACTTCCGAACACTTTAGCACGAAACAGAGCTTTATCATGATTGACACGAGAGCTCAATTTAAAACACTTATCTAAACAAAATTTACGATTTCTACAATTCCGTCACGAAAAACAACCGAAGAAAACGTACCATACAAATAACTATATGGATTTTCTTCTCTTACTTTAGTTTTAGCCATAATCGATTTTTTAATGAATATAAAAATTATAATTCAAATTTCAAAATTAAAACAAAGAATCAATAAAAAATAATTAGATTTTAATTCAACAGAAATTCATTTCTTGTCAAAGCCTCAAAAAACATAAATAAACTATATGCAAATTTATTTAAAAAATCATTGCCAAAATAAATCAATATGAAAAATAAAGCAAAAAATATATTTCCAAAAAAATAAAAATATTTTCTAAAACAATTTTGTTTTTTTTTCTAATAAAAAAAACGAATTTAAGCTCAGAATTATCGAGATCTAAAAAATAGGATTAATAATCAGTAAAAGTGGAGTAGATAATCGATTCTTAGTTGCTTGAATACAAAAGCACATTTAGGTGAACTCAAAAAACCACTTGAAGATGTTCAGTCTTGATCAAATTGTGAATATTTGCATAATACAAGTGTTAAACTGTGCAATATACAAATAGACACAATATACCATAGACTACGCCATTTTTTGATGTTTAAATTTCCATCTATCAATTAATTAACAAAACTATCATTTAAAACAACAACAGCCTTTGATAAGGATATATTATTTAAATAGGGAAAATAAACTATCACACAAAGAAAATTAAATTCTTTTAGAAATTTTCATACCAAATAATTATTATTTTTTAATTGAAATTAGAAAATATTATCGTTGTAGATATTTGGAAAAAAAATAATTCGAAAATGAGAAATTGTTCTTTTATTAGATTTAATATTTAATGAATACAAATCTTTTGGAATTTAAATTATTTAAAACGAAATAAAAAATTTAAAAATTCTTTTTTTAGATTATTTGTTTTTACTCTGTAAACAGTCAAATATTCTTTGAGTAAAAATTTTAAATATAGAAGAACGTTTTGATTTACTTGATATTCGAAAGGTTATTAAAAAAAATACAATGAATGTTTTATGAAAGAATTGTTTGCTTCAATAAAATATTTACGATATCATAATCTCCCTGAAATTTCAAATATGGGCAATCATTAATTTCGGCCCAAAATTTAGTATTTATGGATGCTTACGTCCTATTTCGTTCATTAAAGTCGAAAACTCAAATTCTTATCCACCGGCTACACTATCAACTGCAATAAATCCATGTAGAAATTTAGATGTGTGACATACGATTTAATTGTATCGAGACACTATTATTTCATGGGATTGTTGTTTTCCAATTTAGTTTGTTGGTTTAAAGTTTTTTACCCGTTTAATTTTCCTATTAGTTAATTTAATTTATTCCTTTCTAGGGAAGGAAAATACCTTTGAATAGAAATTCAGTATTTGTCAATAAACTCAGTATATTCTTTCAACTCAAGCAGCACCCATCTAATGTAAAGACTTCGATAGTTGAAGATAGAAGAACACTAATTCTAATTAAAATGTAGTATTTATGCTTTTAGTTGGGTTTTCATTACCAAGTAAAAGTGAAATAACTATCTCCTTTTATCCAGAAGCAATATTGTATAATATGTCCAGGGATCAGTTGATGTAATGCAATGTGATATTGAAATTGTATATTAAGGTGATGTAATGACTTACGGAATTACTGGAATGTAAACTTAGGTAATGTAAGGAAACAGGACATAATCGTAGATTGATATTATTGAATGTGATAGGGAATGATATCATCACATATCCCCTTTGAAGAAGAACAGTGTTTTGGGTGGTTTTAGTATTGCAAAAAACCGAATACTGGCTTCTGTTTGAATTTTAATTTTTACAACAATATATTTAATAATAATACCAGGAATAGTCCATTATAACGAGGCTTCATTTTGTGGATATCTTTTTCATGGAGCGAGACATTTGGCAGATGAGACAATTTAAGGCTGGAATTTCCGAAAGGTGAATTCCATCAGATGACAGAACTATTTTCTGGCAGTGTGTTTAGCTTCGATATACGTATAAATCGTATCTCAGAAAATCTCATCAGGAAAAGGAGTTCTAGTACAGAAGGGAGATGTTCCTGTGAATGAATAAAAAAATATTTTGCCATCATAGAAAAACAAGAGGGAGAGTAAAGCCAGTTTATAGCAGTACTGATACAACGTTGAGCAATCTTCAAAGTTTGATGGAAGTGCATAAAAAACTATTCGATTGGAGTGGTACTGGGCGGTATGGATGTTTTTGTATCCCATGAGTTTTACAAGAGCTTGAAATTTTTTTAAAACTTTGATGTGACTTAAGTAAGCACACCGTACGAAAAAATCCATGATGTTTTGAAATGCTTAGTCACATTTTCAACAGAAATAGAGGAAATCGGAATTCCTCATGGTTAGAAATTTCATTAGAAGGTTCGAGCGGGTCGACAATGTCCAGATGTAATATTTCAAGACGATTACGTGTTGAGAAACAGATAACTGGTGGTTAAATAAGCCCCATACCTTTTTTTTGGCAATCGGTACATTCTTAGCATTATGTCTTGATATCACATTTGATGCTCAGCCCGTAGAAATGCTTGTAAATCAACTCAAATATATCTTTTCGACTGAGATGATTCTATTTGGGGAATGTTTGGAAGATGTATCTGTGCAAACTTGAAAGAACGATGATTCTTCTAATTCTGTGGTCTCTAGAACTATAATTTAATCCATCGGTATCAGTTTTATGATTTTGGAAATTAGACAGCTCATTAGTGGTCATTGTGAAGGAAGTAGTCCCTTACTGCGAGATAGGATCGTGTCAAAGAAGTGGTGCAGATGTTAGACGGATCAGTTCAAGGTGTGCAGTTTAAGGTGACCCTGCCAATCGAGTATGATGACAGACGGATCCAATGTCATGTATTGGCTGTGTTGGAAGATGTCGGGGCGAGGCTCGATGTGTCTCTCGTTATGGACACGATCGCACTGCTTTGGGCGTATGGTTATCAGGTAGGGTACACACATGAAATGAGGACACAGTTCGGCCTAGTTCGGTGGCCGCTCAGGAACAGTGGTGTGAAATTTGAAGAGCGATGTGACACCACATGAGATTCTACGTGGCGTTGTGGCATATGCTTCGGTTAAATAGCATGATAAAAAAGTGAGCCAGGAGCTAACGAAAAGGAAAGACATTAGGCTGTTCGATCCATTCGAAGTTATGTCAATGATGGCGGTGGTGCAAGCAGTCATAGAGAAAGTTCGACCGATGCTGTACTACCAAGTAAGGATGGTAATCCCAGGATCCCATGTCACGGTATTTAGAACACAATGTATCCCATGATTCGTCTCAAACATTTCCCGGGATTTCGGGGTTGTTATATATTTACTTAATTTATTTTTGTAAGTTGAAAGTATGGTTAGAAATCATTAAAATATGAAAAAAATTATATTTATTTAAAAGATCTCAATGAAATCACAGAAAAAAGCAAAAATCCTTCTACTAATAAATAAAAATATAATATAAATCCAAATTTAAAATCAAATTTTAAAAATTATGTCACAAAAATAACTATTTTTATAAATTTTTAGTATTTTAATAAAATAAATTATAAAAGTTTATTAAATAAACAAATAAATAAAGTTTAAAATAAACACTTTTAATTAAATGAAATTGCAAATTATAATTTTTTAAAAGTAATGTATTTCAATTAATTTATTAAATTGGATAGAATTTATTTTTGATTGTTTTTTAATTAGGATTTTTCATGTTAAATTACATGGAATTGAATAGCACAAATGACATTTAGAAGTGTAAAGGGGGGCTGCATCGTATTCGCAAGACGTTGGCAGGCCTGATCGTTGGAAACGGATTCTGGGAATCGGATCGCGGACAATGCTCCGGTAACAATAATAAATTACCGAATTTTGATGGCGTGTAAGAAATGTTGTAGGGGCCACCATCACACCCGCGTCGTTCATCGGGCTATCTTTGCACTCAATCGGAGGCGTCAGTAGGTGTTTGCATATGACGTCCGACCGAATCGCGCTTCTACCAGCGCAGTGCAACTTCCAGGCACTCTGCTCGATGAAAAGCGCCACGGACGAGTTGCAATCGATCGTCCGCAATAGCGCTGGTAGCGGCAATTTGCCCCAAACCGGATCGGTCGAACTCGGGCCGACTATCTTTTGTTTCAGTCCGAAGACCGTACTGTCTACTCGATTCGTCTTCATCTGATTTCTTTGAGGCAGATAAATTCCGTGTCATTTTTCGACAATCAATAATTAATTCAAGGAAAAATATAAAAGTTTCGTTAAACAATTTGTAAGACCGTCTAACGGAAAAATTTCATCCTTAAATGAAAGATAAAATAAATTTCGAGTTAACGACCACAGCGGTCTATTTCGTTAAAAGACTAAATAAATATTATAAAAAACAATTTGAATCCTCGAAAAATTTTATTGTTTAATCAAAATAAACATTTTTTAAAAGTCACCAAATTTTTTTGAATATTAAAACTACATCTTTATCGATCATGATGTTCTTTTAATTAGCATTTTTATTTACAAAATTAATTTGATCAATTGTTGTCGGTAAATTTTATTTTTTGAAAAATTATAAAATTGGTAAATGATTTATTATTTTTGTGATGAAAAATTAATAAAACGAGTGTGGGTTAATTTGTTTTCACTGCAAGAAGTATTTCCTAAGAGGAACAAACGAAATAGTCATGTGCAAAGTAAGCACTTCTAAAAAATATTAAAAATCGCTGTGGGTTCAATGAAAGGTCTACATTCTCATTTACTATCTGTACATAAACTTAAAGCTACAATGCAATCCCATGTATCAATTATGTGTACTCTAGCTTCATCTTTGAAATTATTTGAAGAAGAGCATCAAAATAAGAAACGTTAAATCACGATTTTTTTTCAAAAATATTGACAAAAAGAAGAAAATCTCACTGAATTATTTGCACGTTTGGAAGCAAAAGATGGTTTATCTTTTAGTACCATTTGCAATTCTATCGATACACGAGCTGGTTTAATTTCACGGTAATTTAAAAAAAAGTGCCCACATCACGCAATTCTATTAGAAAAATAATATTGGACTACTTTGAGTAGATTAAAAAAGAAATTGTAAAGAAAATATAGGATAAAATTTTCCTAAACATTTGATGAGTTGACTTATTTTCAAAATTGCAGATATATGAACTTAAACGTATATTGTTTGGAAAACTATGGGAATTTGAGTTTGATCCGAATTTTGGATCAGCAGAAAAGTGTGTTTCCCTTCTAAATGAAATCATTGTAATTGTAAAATAAAACTTGAAGACGATATCGTTCGTATTACGACAGATAGTGCTAGCGTAATTCAGAAAATTTACAAAAATTCTGGAAATTGATCAACAATTATGCTTTGCTCAAGCTTTACTATTGGTTATTATATCAATTCTTTATAAAAAAAACGAAAGATACGTAGAAGATTCTAACAATTTAGATGATGATAACAATGCCTTTTCAAATTGGCAAACCACTATAATGATGATGAAAATGATACTAGTAACGGTGATTCTAAAGACGAAGATTGTTTTCAAGACTCGAATGGTTCATTTTAAAGAGAAGTTGAGATTATTCCAGAAATGATTGGACCTATTATCACGAAGGTCAGAAAAATTTTACTTTTTTCAAAAGGTCTCTAACAAAAAATGACGATTATTTGAAGAAGTACGTAAAAATTGAGTTTGAAAAGGTAATCCATTTAATTATGAATCGCAAAACCCGAAGGAGAAGCTTGTTGCAATGGCTTGAAAGATTTGACAAGTTAAAAAATTGTGTTAAAAAGCATTTTAGATCTCAATATAAACGATTTATTTAAGATGAACGAATTTCATTTGTTTCAAACGGTTTGTTCTGAATTATGACACCCTTTATAATTGCATTTACGTTTTCAAATGAATCCCGGACATCCCCGGGGACAAAAATTTTCACCCCCGAAATCCCAGGATTAAATTTTTTCGGGATTTTGCCATACCTACTACCAAGCACTAAACGAAATCGCATGCAGTCATACTGCAGAGAGCCTGGTTTTGCAGAAAGATGGTGAAAAATGGGCAAGCACTTGAAATAATCGACTTGCAGCGTGCATATCTCCAGAAAAATATGAATCGTAGTCTGTCACCATACCAAGTGATAAAGCACGAAAGACAGATATGGTGTTTTACTCGACTGGGTTTCACACTAATTTTTTCGTCAAAAATCATGAAGTGTATCATGGACCACGTACATAAGATGGATTCACAAGTTGCGGGGGTTGGAGACGAGTAATTTGAATAACTATTGTTGGATTCGTGATTAATAAGTCATGAAAACGCAAAACTTTATTTTATAACAATTAACAATTATTCAAACACTTTTTTGTTGAGTAACTTTTCTTTTGTTTTCCTTTCGACCAGATTTACGATACGTAAAAATACTGAAATTTCATTTATTAAAATTGATATTTCTCCGAATTGAATTTATTATTTTTTTAAAAATCACCATAATTCTACAGAATTACATTTCAAAATATTATCTGATTTAGTTTAAAACTATTTATTTTAGAATGCGGATTGACAATATTTTGCTATGTGACCCGGTTTCTGACATTTGTTGCATATTGTATGTCTGTTTGATTGCCATTGAGAACCCTTATGATGCTTCATTTCCTCCGATTCGATGTCTCTCTCACGATAAACATAGGGTTCTTTATGAAGATTTGCTCTGTGTTTATCAAGTTTTCCCTGACCTCCGGATCTCCCTACTACTTACACTATCTCTTACTCTTGGTGGACTACAAACATAACATTGTCATCAACAATATCAAATTCATGAAAATTTACAGTTGTTACGACACGAATACGATTACCTGATTTGAAGAAAACCCTTCTCCATACAAAATGTTCCGTACGCACGAAAACCTTACCGAGAGTTTGTGAGGATAATCAAACTCGACTATCTCCGTGAGTTTTAAGTAGGCTTCGAGCGTGCAGACACGAAGAGCAGGAGAAGGATTCCATGGATTCTGTCCCGTTTCCTTCCCAATTGAGTCCGATCACTAGAAGATTCTCTTGAGACCTTAGAGAATAAAGAAAATTAATTAAAAACCCAAATTAATTAAAAAATTACCCGCGATGATTCAATGTGAATCATGCAGTCGCATGATTTTCCAGACGGCATCTGTCGAGGTGTGTTGATCTGTTACAAACGAAGACAGTCTATCAACCGTATAAGCAGATAACAGATGGTCGCCGGGGTGGAGAGACAACGGTTTTCGCGGAATCAATTCACCGACAATCAATCAAGAACGATTAAATTGATGGCAGTAACAGAGGACCAACAATGATGAACGAATTGAATAATAACCTAAACAGAGAACGATAACCAGATAGCTAACATAAACAAAACAAACCTCTGCTAAATAATTATCTAATAACCAGAACGAACTGCTGTCATATCCGTGAATTGCGGATGTTGCGACGATTAATCAAATAAACCAACAGGTAGCGCAATCATGTCTTCCCCCCTTTTTTTCTTCCTTACTGTCATGAAAACAGGATAACGATAAACGAATGTCAGCCTTCGAGGTTATGCATGCAGTTGAAACATGCATACCGGACACCCGAGTGCTTCGGACAATAAACACACCTAAGCGATATAAATACCCGGCACAACTGCAAATACAACACACACAAAAATACGAAACGACATTTTAAGAGAACGATTTTAAAAATAATTTTTCGTACGCGATTTAAAGGCACAATTTTAAACCCAAATAAATAATATTTACGAAAAATTTTGATTCCAACTATCCGTGACCAATTTACAATAAAATTTCAAATAGATTTGAAGAAAATTTATTCAACTATTTTGTTTTACGATACTATAGCTGAAGAAAATTTATTCCATTATTTTATTTTTGCGATCGGATAACTTAATAAGTATGTTTGATTTCTGTTTTGACGGTCACACGATTATATATCCAATTTTAATATAGTTTATATGTATTGAATATAAACTTGTTTATACATTGTGTTACGTCTAATATATTTTAATGAATAATTTCGTTTTTATTGATGATATTACGATGGAAGGTATGGGCTACCACAGAGGTCCGTGTTTTCGAGAGGTGTTTGTTCGATGTTTGTTGATATATGACGAGCTGGTCACGTTAACCGAGTCACGGTTAGGCGGGCAAAAGGTGCCAGGAGAGAGCGATGAATGGATAATAATGAAAGTAGTTACGAGAGTTGGTTCCCAACACCGTCTTAAGTCGGAAATTGGAGTGTTCATCGGGGAATAGTTCGGAAAGACCTTGTAAATATTGTGTACATATCGTGTTAGCCTGTCCCTTTCATCCGAAGTCTTTAATTTACTATTTACTTTATCTATTTTGTTTTAATTAACTATTTATTTTATTACGTTCATTTTTGTTGCAAAATTATATAACAATTAGTAACAAGTACATAAATACAATGATGATTAAATTAATATCTTAATGTATATAAGTGTCCGATTATTATTTGGATTCTTCATGGTAATGGACAATTTAAGATCTCGTACGTATAACTGCGTTGATAATAGCTATCACAAACACTATAATTAATATTCAAGCCGTTGGTCGATTAATTGAATGAAATGTTTGTGTTTTGGTATCGAACCGAGATTTGACGGGGGTGGTTTCGAGTACAGCCATCGTAAGGAGCTGGGCTCGAGGTGTGTTAATCCTAAGTAAATTTTTGGAGGAATACATTCAAAGTTACAACAACGTAATAATTTGAGAATATTGTTTGATCATTAAATTTTATCTTTCTTTCTTTAAACCTCTTTCTTCTTATAACATCCGAAACTTGGTACTCTTAATCGCGTTTGAATCCTGCGATATTTGAACGGCGTATCTATAACATATCCTAAAAACTCATGACAATCCTGAATGCTAGAAAATGGAAGAGGTACGCGAAGTAACGAATTTCGATGTAACCGAGTCTACACGTCCCGATGAAAATCGAAAAAAGTATAATCATGTAATATGAAAAATAATATCTATTGATTGTCTTATGTAACTCTGACTTATACATCATCAGTCATAGAATTCTTTTAAATAATTAATTCAAGGTTAAAATAGTTGACAAGAAGTAAGATCAAAATTCGAATGAGATAGGGGATGATAACAATCGGAGTTCACAGAGTTATGACATAATATCAGTATGAATCTAAAGTTAAAATAAAGTAACGTGAAAAAAGAATGAACAATGAAAATGTCGATAATGAATGAAAAATTAACAGTGGCGAGGAACCTTATGGAGGTGGCGAAGGTAGACCGCAGCAATGCAAGGGGCACGCGGTTTGATCGTCGCTTACTTCCTTAAGGCTCTCCCCGTTCACGATGTGTAAGCAATAACAAAAAAAAGCACTGAACAACAATGATCAACAATAATGAATATTAACATCAACCCCATCAGACATTGAGATCACAAGTCGGGCCATACTCGTTACTGGTTAGAACCCGAAGACGCTCCGAAGCACACACAACTCATTGATGTGCGCGGAGGAGACGCGTCTGTTCCCTATATATGAGCAAATGTCAAAATAGAGAAATGCAATGTGTATGACCGAGTTGCAGTTAAACTCAAAAAATGGATGGGGGCTCTGAGTTCACGAAAATGTTGTCGAGAGAGGGGAACACGACACAGTGTTTGTAAAGAGATGTATCATTAGAATGTCATCATCATTGGTTTTATCGTCTGCATTACGGAGCATTGATAGTGATGTGTTGTCAGTGTGTTAGTCTCCTTGCACCCCAAAACTATCATGATGAAAGCAGTTTTTAATTGTCTTTGGAGTAACATTTTCCAAAGCTGATCGAAGCATGTTCATGGCATCAAGAATATTAAAAGTAGATGAACATTTATGTTATCTATTATTAAATATGTCGAAAATTAATCATTTAAATAGAGAGATCGAGGGGAAATTACGATTTCTGCATTTTTAAATTATATGAATTCTTCGAATTCAAAAGTAAAATATGTTATAAAGACCGAAAGATAAAAAATTATTTATAATTTTACAACTTATAAAACACATAAAATGCAACATCCGTACTAAAAGGTGCATTTTTTCAGGGGACTTACCAATTAGTATGCTATAACCGAAATTCAGATATAACAGAGTCCATAATATACGATATCATTTTAGATTTTTTTCCACAAAAACAATCATTGCATTGAAAGTATCATTGCTTTTTCGGGACTAAAATATTCGTCCGTACTAACTGAAGGTCCGTTATAACGAAGTTCTATTGTATATAAGAGATTAATTAAAAACTATAAGAATAATAAATATCAGTAATAAATATCAGAATTGATCAACAGAAAGAATAACAATACTAATCACGAAAATGCTCACCAGTACGTTGCTAAACAAACTCAAGAGAAGATAAACGAATTAGGCTGCGAGACTTTGCCTCCTCTGCCATACTAACCATACTTGTTGTGAACCGATTATTACCTTTTCAAGCATTAGAATTATTTCTTAAGTAGGAAACTCTTCAATGAACTATGCAATATTAAAAGGGAAATTAACAATTACATTAAAAAAAAATTTCTGTGACTTTATATGGGTATTTTTCTGCTATTACATTTAATTAGATTATGCGATCGCATAAAATAAAATTTATTTTTAGCAGAAATAAAAATTTATCGAATATAAATGAACCGAAGGGGAATTGAACGAAAATTTGCAAACAAATTTTTTATAATAAAACACATTTCAGGTTAAGAAAAATCTTAATGTAGTTATAAGTTTAAATTAATTAGCTATACTCAAAAAATCAGTAAGTACTTAATCAAAATAGCTAAAATGCAATTGAACTACAGAAAAAAACATTCATTAATATATAATAAACAAAATCCAAAGCAATTATTACCATTTTATTATTCCTTAATAATTTTTTTGTTTAAATCAATCAAATGTATTTAAATCAACTCTTCAAAACAGTTTATATTTGAAAAAAACTAATTTCAGTAAACATTTTTTTTCAAATAACAACAACAACCAAAACAAAAAAAAAACCAAAACTATTTTCCATGTAATAACAACTTGATTTATTCTACTAAATAACGATCTGGAAATAATAATTCTTTATAATCTTTTATATTTTCGTGTTTTCTGTTTATATTTTTCTCTCTCACACTTTTTCTTTGAATTCAACAACATTTTCAAACCGATTTTTCATTTAATTTTAGATTTTTTTTCCACAAAAACAACACGAAAAACCAAAACCAAAATCAACCAAAAATGATTTTCTAATAAACTGTCAATAATAAATCAATCAAAATTTCCAAAGACAAAACTAGATTCTATTTAATGGCAACTGAAGAAACCGTTTGGCAACCGCAGAAGAAATTGTCCTCGAAAACACCGATTCTTCAGCGCGGAAAAGAGGTTTCCGACGATAAAATCGATAGTTCTAAGACGAGTAATAAATGTAAACTGCAATCGGTGTCGAGCGCCGTCGATGTATCGAACAGCACGTATCCTAAGGCTAATATTCAAGCGTTAGGTAAATCAGGTTCGTCTATGGTCCAACTGACATCTGCTTCAGTCGCCGAGCCAAACAAAGACACTCTTGATTCATCTAACAGCAAATCCGAAGAATCGTCAAACAATTTCCACGGACACACTTTCATTAAAAAGACCTTTCATCGTCCGGCTTATTGTCATCACTGTGCCGAAGTCATGCTCGGTATTCTACGGACGGGATATTATTGCGAAGGTAACGAGCTCAAATTGTTTTTATTGATGATCATTCAAATATAATATTGGGAATATCGATTTTAATATAATGTTTAAAAGTGGTTGTTTGAAAATAGGTTTCCGAAGACAAAATCGATAGTTCTAAGGCCAGTAAAAATGTAATCTTTCTGTTGTTATCGGGTTGGCCAAAAAGTCATTGCGTTTTTACTGAAATATTTATTATTAAAAAATGACATGGATGCACAAATATTTTTACACGATATACTGTCCATTATTTTCAATCACTTTCTTCCACCTTTCCGGTAGCTTCATTATTCCTGATTCATAAAAACCTTTGCCTTTGTCAGCAAAAAAGCCGTCTAGGAACGATTTGATGTCATCATCACTGGCGAATGTTTTTTCCGTTTAAGGAATTCTGCAGTGATCTAAATAAGTGAAAATCCGATGGGGCCAAGTCTGGAGAATACGGTGGGTGCGGCAAAACCTCCCAACCCAGTGATAAGAGTTTCTGGCGAGTGGTCAAACTTGTATGCGGTCTTGCGTTATCATGCTGAATCACAACTCCTTTTCGATTTGCCAATTCAGGACGTTCCTGTTGAATTGAATGAGCCAATTTCTCCAGCTGACCACAATATCTGTCTGAATTGATGGTTTCATTCCTCGGAAGGAGTTCAAA
>MQRK01192570.1:22804-35782 GCA_001938485.1 Girardia tigrina | reverse complement strand
AACGACCAGCCCATCAATGCAGAGCTCTATTGTCAACAGCTGGACCGTGTCTACGAGAAACTCAAGGAGAAGAACCCTGCCTTAATCAACCAAAACAAGCACTGCTTCAGCAAGACAATTCCAAGCCGCATACCGCCAAGAAGACCACGGGCAGGTTCCAAGAATTGGATGGAATCAAAATCCTACCGCGTCCTGCTTACATCCCTGATTGCGCTCAATCCGACTATGGCCTCTTGCGATCCATGCAACACTTCTTGAAAGGCCGCCGATTCGAAGCATTCGATGAAGTTGAAGAAGTATGTCAAGAGTTCTTCAATTTGAAGCAGCTGAAATGGTACTTTGACCTGATTCGAAAGCTTGCAGACCGTTTGCAGAAAGTGGTCGAAAACGATGGACAGTAGTTTGAAGATTAATTGTTATTTATTGTTTTTTCTTAGAATCATAGTATACACAATACGTTCATTTGAAGCGAGAGGAAATTTTTCTTGTCTGACCAGAAGTCTCCGTCCTCTTTTTATTTGCAGTATCGGGAAACGTAACTTAAGGAGGCTAGTTAATAGAAACATAAAATACTTCCCTCGCTAAAATAACTTCTCTATACGCAATATCTCGGGTCTCCAAATGGACAATAAGGAGACGTCTGCATACAATGGATTATTATGGATTAAAAATAAATTAATAATATGACTGTTATTGTAAAGAAACAATGGACTCTATGAAACTAATAAGAGAAAAATAAAAATTGACAAAGTAAGGGAAAAATTAGAGTTTCTCCATCACCCATCGGGGGGTGGAGCAAGTGCGTACCCGTTACCATGACAACGGCCGCGAACACCCTAGCAACGGTTTCAATCATTTATCAACTATAAAATTCATCTTAGTAACCATCACCATCACCTTAAAACCATGAAAACCACCTTAACAACCATAAAAACCACATTATCAATCTTCAAAATTACCTTAACAACCATTAAAAATCTTATCAACCATCAAAAAATAAACTTAACACTCATAAATATCATATTATTAACCTTTAAAATTACCTAATCAATCACAAAAATCATCTTAACAACCATAAATATCATATTATCAACCTTCAAAATTACCTTAACAACCATAATAACCATATTATCAACCATCCAAAAAACCTTTCTGACAACAAGTGGCTCATATAGCTAACCTAACTGAATGACATATTTCGCCGTATCAATACCCTTCACAAATCATTTCATGGACACTCGTCTGCAATCATTTATTTTGTGGATAAAGTCCGATCCTTCATTTTGAAATTGGAACTGTGGGAAAAAAAACATCAAAGATGGTAACTTCCATTGTTTTTAAAATCGAAACAAGCTGCTTGATAGAGACAACATCTCTCACGGAAACATAAGTCATTTTTTAATAATGCATCTATCATGCCAGGAAATGAAATCCTTTACTGCTTCCCGGATTAGAGTGAGCATGATGTGAAATTGATCCGGAACCCATTCATGGTGGAGGGAAGGTCTCTTCCGGAGGCATTGCAGTTCATTGATCTTCAAAGTTTCGTGCTCGACCATCTGCAAGCAAGGAACTCCGTGTGACACTTTCCAAATCTGCTTCTTGCATTGAAGCTCTGATTGCTGCCAAGCAGGCGAAGACAATCAATTAACTTTAAATCTCTTATAATCATGATTAAATAGTTGTTTTCATATGTGTGAGTATTTACTTCGTGAAATTTCTCTCACTTTAATTTTGAAATATTGGATGACAATAAGAAAGGTACCCAAAATAACAAGAATATTTCTTTGAGTACGCAGAGTCGAAAAGGTTGATAATCGCGGTCCTACAGAGATGACGTGACATCTCTCCAATGTATGTGGTGTTATATTCATTACATGTAAATTCATGTATTATCAATAATATGTCTTAATTTAATCGAATAATATATTTTATATCTAGGCAAACTGTTTTTTGACAAAATGTATTTCGGCAAAATGTATTTCGGCAAAATGTTATTCGGCAAATTGGGGTAATACGATATAAATCCTTTGAAATATCATTTGCACAATAAAATAGTGATTTGCCAATTGTGTAGGAGAATCACAATTCCAAAATTATACAATTATTGATCAATTTATATTTTCCTCATAATAATAAATATTATAAAAAATATAGTTGTAATAAATTTAATACATTATAATATTATATTCAGATTTGAATTAATTTTTTTAATTAAAATTGGTTGTTTATTAATTCTGTATATTATTGTTGTGATATTTACTTGATACAATTCAATAAATAAAAACAAATTTATTTATTTAGATTATTTTTATATTTCGATAAATTTAAAGATATTTTTTATGATTAAAAGAAAGAAATATTTCGACTGATTTAAGTTATAAATTGAATGATTAAATTTATTGTAGACAATAAAAAATAATTTTACATTTATCCAGAAAAAAATTTTATTCAACAATTTTGACATTTATTCTTCTTCATTTCATTTTAGAAATTTATGTTTCTTATTAATTGATGAGACAATGTTTTATTAAGGCATTATACTTATAAATTAATTGAATTGTTTTCAATATGAATGTTTATTAATAATTTTAATCTTAATTAGATTTCGAAATTTAAAAATTTTTAAAAACAAAAAATTAAAGAGTAAAATTTTTAAATATTTAACAAATACTGTTTTAAATAATAATAATAATAATAAGAATTATTATTATTATTGTGAGGAATATTTTTAAATGGTTTTTATTGTGTGGTGTTTGGTATGTTGTTTTAGGATTGTGTTTCTCTATAATTTCTATAATCAAAACAAGGGTTTTCATTACTTGAATTTAAAAAGATAAACAGAAAAAGATGGTTTTCATAATTTCCTTGTTTTACATAGCTGAAAATATTTGACAGAAAGAATCCTAAGTTTAGGCCTTCCAATAGAATCAAGACCAAGTTCCATACTAACCAAACATAACCAATCTTGAAATTTTGCTATGGTGTTATAAACAGAAACTCTATATAAAACACTATAACAATTAAACTAAAATTTTAAAGAACATGTTCTCTTCATCCAACCATGTTGTCCTGAAATAGCCAAAAGTATAAGAAATTGTATAAATTAATAAATATTATTAGAACCATCTTTGTCAAATACCTTTAAATGTATCTTTTATTTATATGTATTTATTATAAAATCTTTTATAATTAAGAATATTTAGGTAACCGTTACAACTATTGGGTATGGAGATAAAGTTCCAAAGACGTGGATCGGAAAGATTGTTGCATCGTGCTTCTCAGTATTTGCGATTTCCTTTTTTGCTCTTCCAGCAGTAATTAATCATTAAATATTGTATTGATAATATTTCTGTTGGTTATATTAAGGGAATATTAGGGTCTGGTTTTGCACTAAAAGTTCAACAAAAACAACGACAGAAGCATTTTAATCGACAAATACCGGCAGCAGCCTCTCTGATACAGGTTATTAGAAGAATGTCTTAAACTATTTTTTTTTAATTTGTAATAAAAGATAATTTTTAGGAGTAAAAGAAAATGTATATATAATTAATTAAAATAAAATTATGTTTTTGTGAAGCTAGTTAACTAGAAATATATTTTAATATTTAATTTCAGTTAGAAAATGATTAAAAAAACGTTTTTCTTTGAAAATTATATTTTATAGAAAAAATTTATATGAATTGATTAAAGTAAGAAGAAAAAGAAAGAGAAATTAATTTAATTATTTAATTTTTATGTTTATTCATATTTTTTGATTTTTTTAAAATAATTATTATTTAATTGTTTTAGAGATTTTAAAATTTCTTTGTGTAATTTTATTTTATAATATTAAAATGAATCTTTCGCTCTAGTTTCAATTAGGTTATAAAGTGATATAGCTAAAATGTCGTGTAAAATAAATATGTTTCCTTCATGACTTTTTGTTTGATTTTTATAAAATATTTTCGAAAAAAAATATTTTTAAAATATATAATTAGTAAACATTATTACGTTGTGAAGAAAAAAATATTTTTGCAGAATGTATAAAATATGTGAATTTTTCATATTCTAAAAAATTATTTTGACTATTATTATTGTTGCAAGAATATTAATTAATATTGTATAAGTTTTTATTTAAAATAATTTTCATCATATCCTTTTATTATCTACTTTTAGGGCCTACTTATTATCTACTTTTTTTAGGGCCCATGTCATTTTTTCCAGTCCTTGCTGAGATGCATTACTTAAGATGGCCGTCATCGGCAAGGTGGAAAAGTTGGCGTGGATACTAATATGAGTATATGCATACAATAGTAATTATTTAAAATTAAAAAAATATCTAAATTGACAATTGAAATTGTCCATAACAATATCGATTGCTAAAAACTAAAATTAATAATCAATTAAAAAACTAGTAAATCAAAAAAAACTTTTTTTATCTATTCATTATGCAGACAGAACTCTACTTGGCCAACAAAATTTTTAATTAAAATTTTTTTTTCAAAAATAACACAATAAAATATTTAAAAAATCTGTTGGCCAAGCAGAGTTACGACTACATAAAGCATGGATATAAAATGTTTTTATAATGTAATGAACTTTATTTATTTTTCAATTTATTTTTTTTCGTAATATTAACTACTTATAATTTATAAGTAGATTTATTTTCAATTAATATTGTTCAGGAACTCAGATGAAACCGTTTTTCCAATTAGGAGACCTTAAAATTTTTTCATTATCATTTATTGTCATCGAAAAAAAGTAAGTGTACAAAGTTTTGAGTAAATTGATTGAGTAAAGGATCTTTACAAATAGGTTTCTAAATCCTCTTTTCTAGTTTCTGGAACCTTTCCTCACGTAAACCACATAAAACATACTCTTCAAACGTTTTTCGACCTTAAATCACCATAGTTTTACCACTGTTGAAATCTCTTGTTGCAGCCTTGTTGAAGAAGAATAGTCAAAAGTAATGACGACCCCTTGTTATTATAAAAGTTTTGATTTTAATAAAAAAGTTAATTTACTCACTTAACTTTCGATCAAACCAGATAAACAGACCCTAGTAAATATATTTATTTTCTGTTCGCATATACTTTAATACCGTTTATTCGATTTTGTTAATTTATTTGAATTATATATTGATAATCATCTATATTAGTTATTATCAAATAGATTACTTATACTTTATTCTAAGTTTATATCGTTTTATGGGATTCTACAGCTGTTTTACATTTTGTAAAATAAAAAAGTAAAATATTTTAGAAACGATTGATGTTCTTTGCACTTAATAAAGTAAGATCAGATGAAACAAAACACAATCTAGAAAGCTAAAATATTTAAACAAAATGAGTAAAAGTCTATGGTTTAAAGGAAAAAGATCTTTTCGAAATAAAATTAACATGTCTACATTGAAAATGACTGAAGTAAAGTTTGTGAAAATCAAAAGGACATTCTGAAACACTCAATATTAACAGGTTTCAAGAAGATCGACATTCTAAAGAGCCTTCAAGTATAGTGCAGGAGCAATCTTCAATAATCTGAATGAGTTCATTTCAATTTATTTAACTGGATTTATGTTTTTACATCTAGAAAAAGTAATATCCACAAGTTTTTTTTCTGCGCTGAATAAATACTTTTAAGAGTCAAATTTAGAATGATATAAGTTTACTATTCTTGAAAGAAAAAAACATTTTGCAAATATTACGTTTAATTAAACTTGATTAGTTTTGTCAAAAATAAATCTGAATTCTTGGAAACTCTTTTAATTGAAGTTAATAAAATTAGCCTTAAATATTTCTTTAATCATTGCATTACTTTCATTTTTGTTGATCAAGTTTATTAGGAGGAAATATATGCAATAAAAGACCCCATAAAGTGTTTGAATCGATTGAAGGATAAATGAATGAACGGAAATTGAAAGAAATTAACAAAACAATACTAATTAAGATAATATTATTAATAATTATTATTATTACTGTTATTATTATTGATAAGCTTCAATCTATATGAAAAATTTTTATTAAATACAAAATTCATCCATTAACAATATATTGAATGACAATATATTTCGATGAATCGACCGTCATCTTCAGGTCACTGATTAATAATTGATTCACCTGTATATAAATACAAAAATGATGATTATGTAATCGATTGCATGACATCATGCTAATCACTAATTCTCAATAAGCTGGTTGAGACTGCCGATTGAACATTGAATTTAGGGCAACGCGACCTAATTTACAATGCTTCACACGACACTCTCTCCCAATAACTATCAAAATGCTTAGCAAATTTCGTAAAATAACAGATTTAGGAAAAATGCATAAAAAATTATTATTGTCAAAAATTTTAAATTAGAGAATATTATAATTCGTGAAAGTTGTGTATTAAAAAACCGTAACAATTGATTGTCTATGTAAAATTATTGTTTGGGAAAATAAAGTGAATATTAAAAAATGCCGTCTCTAGATCTAACATCAGTATTGTCGAAAATCAATTTAACGAGTGGTTATTGCGGTCCAAGGAGACAATAGAAATTCTTCTTAATTTCAGTGAACGTTAAATTCGTATTAATTGATATATTAATTATGATGATTTTGATAAATTTACAATAAATTGTATTTATATTTAAACGTGGTGGATTTTCGTAACGATAAAAAGAACTTTTTCCGATGAGGATAAAACGGAAAGAAAGAACATTCAAAGATTTCTTTGGAATTGAATCGAATTTCTCAAATTACTCTTGAATGATTTTGAGTCGCATTTTAATTATAAAAGCGAGTCCCAGTAAATCATAAATACCTCTAAATATAATTAAACATTATCGAATCATTCCATCTGACGACTGGGATAAAAACGATTCTTTCCGAATCGATTTTTGAAGATGTCATGAAATTTGATCCTTTTAAATTGATAAAAATATTTCATTTCATTAATTTCTTGATGAACTCACTCGATGCTCGTTCTCCACCGGAACAGAGCCTCAAAAAATGTTCCCCTATACATCAATATTGAATTTGTTATCATTCAATCTACGGTACAGCCACACTTTTGCCATCACTCTGCCAACATGAAAGATGGTCTTTATTTAGTTTAGACTATTTTAACTTTGTCTTTCTTTAAAAACCTGCTGTTTTGTAAGCTTGGTTTTCTTAAAGTTTTAAAAGGATCCACAAAATTAATTTAAATTTATATTTATATTGACAACTCAAATTTTCTTGTCTTCATTAACCCACAAACTCTCTTGTATGACACTTAAGTATTGTTAGCTACAGATTTCAATTAAAGGATCATTTGTACACTTTTCAACATAGATAGATTTTATTTTTGATGATTTTAACGAATTTATACAACATTGACTGCAATAATTTTGGTGTATATTGATAATTTTGTTTCTTTTCTACCCCTTTATTTTTTGCTTATTATTTTTTACTTATTTCTATTATTTATAAAATTTACAAATTCGTTTTTAGATATTAAGTGTTACATTAAATCAAATGGAAACATAATTTTAATTAAATAGTTCTGAATTTTTATTATGCATTGTTTATCAACATTTTTATTATATAATTAATTATAAAAAATAAAGCATCAATAATAAAAATACACTTATGAATGCAACCTTCAAAATAGAAAATAATTATAACTTAGAATGCTATTAATAATGGGATTAAGGATTATATGAAAATTATTCTTCAAAATTACCCTGATGCATTCATTTGGCATCTCAGATTTCCATTTGTTTTGGTTTGATAATAAATATTATTTCAAGATTATTTATTGAATTTCTAAAGGAAATAAAATATTGTCTAAAAATTTATGATTGTCTTTTTTTAAAATCTTAATTTTTTTATTTGCCGAATATTGCTTTAGATATAATTTCATTTTAAACTTTGATCATCAAAAATAATATTTTATATTCTTTATAGGGGTCAAGAACCCACACCTTACATCTAAAAAGTTGGAAGCAGTCCAGCAGTCTCTTGTATGACCATTCTATAAGAGTCCACCGAAGCCTAGGTGATTATGGACACTAGGTCTATGATGTATTAGGTTTTCCTTCCTGTGGTATTAACACGTTTAGACGACTGATTATTCATTATTAATTGGAAGTAACACATACTTTTAAGTATTAGTAGAGATTTTTGTTGCTCATCTGATTTCCAGCACCAGTTTTAATTTACACAATTTTTAATTTTGACATAATAAAATAGAAAATAAAAATTAATTTTTATAAAAAGAAAAATATATTATAATGACTATGTGAGGGAAAATTCGGAAGGTTGTAAGTTTTTGTTTGTATGCTGTTTAGATTTGTGACTCTCCTACTCAGATGGGATTGATATGTTATTTGATTGATTATTTGAATCTAACGAAATTAATTTAATGAGATTAATGTTAAAATACTAATTAAAAGTTTTATAATTATAAATTTTAATAATATTTTAAGTAAACGATTTTAACTTATTGAATTTAATATATTTTAAAAACTAATGTTTATTTTTAAAATTTCTTAATGCATTTTTATCCAAAAAAATTTTGAGAAATTAAAAGTAATTATTATTCTTATCCCGCTAATTAATTAAAAAAATTAAATAGAGCTCAAAAAACATATTAATCAAGAATTACGCTTCCCGCAGAAATTGCTACTGAAAATGTTTGTGTTATTAATTAAAGTTTACACTCAAATTGTGATGTTACTAATAGATTAATTAAAAAATATTAATATATTATTAAATTAAAGAAATGTTATCTTAAGTAGCACTAAATTAATAATTTATCATATGAATTTAATAAATTAAACCTAATAATTCAAATTAAATGATATACGTTTCGTAAAAGTGATCATTTAAAATATTTATAATATATGGTTTTCCTGCTAATTTTATCCAATATGCAAATAATTTAATCCATGCTTTATTTATACATGCATTTTGTATTTATGTAAAATAAAATTTTACAGATTAGAAGTTAAAAGGTTCAAGCTTTTGATTTAATTTTTTCTAATATAAACGTTTAGTTTCAAAAGGTGTTAAAAACAGCAAGTTTTCTGAAGATGAACGGTGTATTATTATACAAAAATGCGAAGAAGGCAAAACTCCCACACAGAACAGTGCTGAAAGGGATGTCAATAGAAAAACTGTGACTTTAAATTATCAAATTATTTAAAAATGCTGGAAGGATTGAAACTAAAAAGGTGAGATCATCAAACACAAGAAAACTACAGCTAAAGCTGAACGCATAATTAGACAAAAATAAATAATAATGTTTCAAAGGCATTGAAAAAATTAAAAATAATAAATGTGAATTTGTGAACAACATCTATCGATATATGTTTGAATAAATTGAATTACACATAAAAATAGAGTTAGTCACAGAACGCTGAAATGTTCTGAACAACATCGTAAAAAGTTCAAGTATTGCACGTAATTTCCTACTTGGGACGAAGAAGAAGATGTTATATTTTTAGATGAATATGGAGTAAGTTTCTCCAGTCGGTACAAATGTAGCAGGAACGTTTGAGAATTAAACTAACCGAAAAAAAAATTTTATCAAAATTAGATTTAAAATTTCGATTTCAGCAACAATATGTAAAACGCACTTAATAAATTTTGAAATAAAAGAAACATATAATTGTCAGTCTTTCAATTGTTACCTGCAAGAAATCATGAGATTGACGCGGGAAAATAACAAAAATAATTTGAAAATCATCATGTATAATTGCAGTATCCATAATGAACCGGAAGTAATTCATGTGGTCTCAAAATGTAAACATAAGATTATCTATTTGTCATCATACAGCTTTAAAACCTAATGGAAGAGTTTTTCTACAAATGAAAGAATGTAATTAAAATTGTTAAAAGAACCACTTTGAAGGAATTAATAGTAAATTAATATTAAAAATTAAAATTAAATTCTTTTATTATTTTTATTCTTTATATTTTGTTTAAAATAATTTTTATACTAATTATAACGTTTATATTTTTACTATTTGTTTTTCAAATAATTTATTTTATTTGTAAATTTTTAAAAATAAAATAAAGTAATTTTAAAATTAAAATTAAAATACAATAATTAAACATTAAATAAACATTTAAAACTTTTATCAATATTATTGAAAAAATAATTTCACAAATTAGAATAAGTTAATATTTTTACATGATTGTTTTATTATTTTAAAATAATTTTGTTAATTTTGTAAAATAATATCTTAAAAATAAATTGTTAAGTGTAAATTTGTGCCTTCTTTTATTTTTTTGTAAAATCTTCAATAATTTTGTTTAGTCTAGTTGCTTTTCAAAGCATTGTTTCAAGGAAGTTCGCTGACAATAATAAATGATCTAAGAATAAGAAATTAAAAAAAATAAATAGTAAAAAATACAAATAAAGTTGTTGAAGCGAGTAATATTCCGATTTTAGTTTCCATTTAGTTTGTGATTTTACAGGACTACTCAAGCTCACAAATCTAATCAATTTCTTGAAGTCAGGAATGTAACATTAATAGACTCAATTTTCGTATTAATTCTAAATGAAAAAATTCAGATTTTTTCATTGTTTCATTAGTCTTTTTTTCATACATTCTTTTTTATGACTAAGATCATTTTGTTTTTTCAAATGTATTGCAGCAGTTTAATAATACTTGTGAGGATATTTTGTATTTGGTCAGACTATCAGAGGGATCTCTTTCTAACAGTTATAAATTTCTTTGAAGAATAAAATTTAATGAAGTTTATAACACTTCTTATTTGTTTTTATTTATTCTAATCTATGATAATCCGCTTTTGATATTTACAGTATAAGTTACAAAAATTTATATTAATCAGATAAAATGTATTTCCCTAACAGAAATAGTGAAACAAAACGTCGGCAATCATAATTCTTGAATTTCGTTGTTCAAAAATTCTCCGTATCAAAATTTAAAAGACGCTCTTTTAAATAATTTATTTGAACATCTAATTAATTCTTATAATTTGAACGATGTGGGCGTCCTTTTAAAATATATTTTAGGATAATATATTTCGACGGTTTTACCGTCATCCTCAGTTCATTTTTTATGATCCTTTACAGCTTATATATGTAAAATTGATAATAATATTAGGTTCTTTAAAAAATTATGTCGTTTTTTAACCTTAATCTTTAAAGACAAAAATCACAGCGTAGAATCAACTTTATTAATCGAAATAACAACCGTTAGCATCAAGTTTATTTATTCCGGTTGCATAAAATTCTGGCTTTCTGGAGGCGAGGAAATTGTTGAAGGCAGTTTTAGCATCTCCTTGATTTTTGAAGTATTTCTCCTGGAATAAAATGTCAAGATGTTTGAAAAAGTGATAATCAGTACGCGATAGATCAGGTGAGTATGGTGGAAGACACAAGGTTTCGTAGTCAAGTTCGTTCAACAGTCGCATTTACAAACGTGCAATGTGTGGCCGAGCGTTGTTGTTGAGAAGAATAGGCCCCTTCCTATTGACTAATGCTGGTTTTTGTTGTTGGAGTTTCTGGTTAATTTTGACAATTTCCTGACATTATCTCTCCTGTGTAATTGTTTCTCCTGGATTTAGGAAGCTTTGATGAATAACACTGGCTGCAGACCACCAAACAGTCACCATTATCTTTCTTGGTACAATTTCAGCCTCGGAAAGGCTTTCGGAGCTTGATCGCTGTCCAACCATTGAGAAGAACGTCTCCGATTGTTGCAGAGAATCCACTTTTCATCACACGTTAAAATTCGGCCCAGAAACGGATCGTTCTTATTCCGCAGAAGAAGTGAAGACGATTGATCAAAAGGATGCATGTTTTGATTGTCATTTAATTCGTATGGAATCCATTTATCCAGTTTTTTCGACATCGCAATATCCCGCAGATGGTTTAAAATTGTTTCTATAGTGACACCTATTTTTTCAGCAAGCTCTCGAACTGTTGTGCGTGGATTCTCTTCTACTAGAGCCTTCAAATTTTCATTTTCAATAGCAGGTTTCCGTCCACGGCCATCATCATCTTTGAGGATCTCATCTCCTTTTTGAAATTTTTTGAACCAACGTTGTACCATACGTTCTTTTGTGGTTCCATCGCCCAATGCACCGTTGATTTTACGGGCGGCCTCCGATGCTTTGTGGCCAAGTTTGAATTCATATAAAAGTTGGTCGTAATTTGCTCTTTTTTCATATTGATCACTATTTAAATAAACACGTTATTTTAAAGTTAATATTTAAACAAAGTATCATAGAAATATAGAGTTTTTCAGAAGCTTTAAAATTATGTATTAAACATACATAAATGATTAAGGTTTATTTCAAAACATGATCGAAAATCAGGAATATTCAAAAAACGACAATATTTTTTAAACAACATAATATACTGATGGAAAAATTAATTAAACATTTTAATTTTTTTAAATAACTTTTGTAATATTTATTACATTCACTCAGAATTTGGAGTAATTGTTAATGATAATATTCACTTCGTAACAATTAATTAAAATGAATTCATGCTTTTATTTATTTAAAATATGTACATTTTATTTTTATTAAACATGTTGAAATGGAAAAATTAATTTAACAAAAATATTTATTTAAACACAAGATGTTAATTTATTAAGTTTCCATTATATTTCAAGACCTTTGTCAACCTTGATCGATATGTACTGATTAATTTTAGCATTTCATTATTTTTTGTGCTGTTAATTTCATCGTGAGCATGCCATACTAATTTTCGTAATTCAGCCACATTTCTTGGTTGATTTTGATTATAAACAATGTCACTCATAGCTTTCCAAACATTATCCATAATGTTTAAGTCAGCAGACAAAAAGGGAAAAGATATTGTTTGAAATGGTTGAGTTTTAAGGTAATTCACTGTTTTCTTAGAGACATGAGAACTACAATTATCCTGAATAAAATTAAAATTTGCTTTGGTATTTAATTTCATGCATGGTACAGCAAAACCTTCCAATAGTTCGATATACTTTTCAGAATTGAGGCTTCCAATAACTTC
>MQRK01192539.1:14591-27109 GCA_001938485.1 Girardia tigrina | reverse complement strand
AAATTCTTGTTAAAAGGTTTAAGTCTTTTCAATTATTTGTAATTTGCACATAACAAATAAATACTTTAAAAGAAAATGATAGTCTTATTTTAATTTCCTTTTCCTTAAAAAGTTTTGTCATCACTCCGATACGCCAACAATAGTTTATTTGGTTAAAACTGCTTTGAAGAATTTTCAAAAAAGATTTATTGATTTCTGCCCTTAACGTATTCCTCTTTTCATAATTTTCTCATCTAAAATAAAACTTTAGTGATCTAAGAGTAGAAGTAGAATCAGACTTAACAACAATTAATTAATTTATTTAAAAACCAACACAAATACTTTAAATATTAAAACAACGTCCCAATATTTCTATTGATGTTTCAGGATCATTTGTAATGATATTTACGATCCTTTTTGTGTATAAATATAGATATGAATATATATATATATATATATATATATATATATATATATATGTATATATATGTATATATTCTTTTATCCTAACAATATTTATTTAATTATTTATAAAAATTTGTTAAATATTTACAAAAGAATATTTTTGGCGCAAAATAAAAAAAAATCAGAACACTGTTTAAACAAGAACAAAAATGTATACATTAACAATAATAATATCATAAATATGAAACATTAATATTGATGAAAATGTCCCTTTTCCATTTTCTATTTGAATTATTGGAAAGTAAATCCCACAAAAACATTCTTTTCACTCAGTCTCGCTGGAGGTCTCTGTATAAAACTCGGTGCACGACCTCTCGGAGAAATGCCCTTCTTTTCGATTTCAGGAAACATTAAACTATTTCTATGCTGCAGCTTTGGTTTGCTAATATCCAAATTTTTCTTCAATAATTTGTGTATTATATGTCGATTTAACAATGTACTTTTTCTTTGCAATGTTCCCGATGGTGATAGTCTTTTTGCGAGTTCAGAGACTGCCGGTCCGGAACAAATATAGGTATCCATTGTACCTTTACCTTTAACTAATATTTTTCCACGATATGTAAATGAAAACTCCGTTTTCAGCTCTTCTTTAACGTAATCTGGTACTTGAATGCTTCCCGGAATACCGGTAGAATACATTCGACTCGATATGTTCACCGTGTCCCCCCATATGTCATACATGGGTTTCGTAGCACCAATTATTCCCGCAGTAACTGGACCAAAGTTATAACCGATTTTCATTTCGAACTTTTCTGTCCCAATAATATAATTTTCATTGAAGAAGTCCAAAGATTTCATGATATCGAATGCGTAATACATGAGAGCATTCAAGTGATCATTTCGAGACACTTTTTTCGTTTTTTTCGAATTTAATCCCGACGCAACCATATAACAATCATTAACGGTTTTGATCTTTTCTACATCTCTATACATCTCTTTTTGAATCACATCGTCGAATAAGCAAATTATTTTGTGTAATAATTTCAATGCATTCTCGCCACCTTTATAATCTTCTCGATAATATTTCGAAAAGAAATTACTGATGCAAGCAAAAATGACAGCGGCTCGTGGAACCGAAACCGCATAATTGAAATTCGTTATTTCCTTTTCGTTCCCTTTTTGAGTTTTCAATTGATTGAAGACATATTTTGGTATGATATTATAAAGTAACTGTTGAGTGTTAATCATAGCTCGATAGGCTTCTTCGTAGTTGATTTTGTTTTCTCTGGTCACAAGAAACATAATTCGAATGTTGACTTCGATTTCTCGAATAATCAAAAGCAAAACAATAAAAGTCGCCACAATTTGAAAGTAAAAATGATTTCTTACAATATCTGTGTAGACAACTTCAGTGATATTCAATTGACCAAAGCAAGAGTAATGGGGAAATGTGTACAGAAGTTCACGCTTTGCACATTGGTCTCTACTCAATACAAAAATCACTATTATCGTATTGATTAAGCAAATTAAAATTTTCAAGTAATAATGAGCTGACATAAATAAAGGTGCAGTGTAAAGAGCAAAGAATATCAAAGTAAAATATCGAATGGTAAAGGAACTGTCAATGAAAAGTTTTGTACAGTCATAAAGAATACCCATGATAATACATAAAGGCATTGTAATAAAATATAAACACATCAAAAATCTGATGAAATGATTAGAAAATAATACATAGAGAAGATTGTGAAAAGAGTAAGTTGAATGATGTTGACTGTCGTGGCACTGATAGGTCATAAGAATGATGATCAAAATCGAAAGAAGATTACTCAATAAGATAATCACCTTACCCTGTCGTGTAATAGTGTCATTGAAAAGAATAAAAACTACAATGTAAAGGGCCAATGAATAACTGAAACAAGCCCATCCATCAATGAAAGGAGCGAATTTCATCCAATTTGTGGAAAACTTTTTCAATTTATGGAGGGAAGCACAATTAAAATGCCAATTGATTTCCTTGTCCAAGAAAGTCAAGGAAAACGGTTTCATGGGTGGATATTTCAGTAGTTCAATCTCCTTATTGGGGTCTAGTCGTAAATTATCTATAAGGGAAATATCTCCTTTGATTTTATTTTCATATTCTGAGTGATCGGTTTCTTCGGTTTTCGGAGTCTTTTCAGTTACTAAGGGTGCTACT
This sequence comes from Girardia tigrina, assembly GCA_001938485.1. Lineage (NCBI taxonomy): Eukaryota > Metazoa > Platyhelminthes > Tricladida > Dugesiidae > Girardia > Girardia tigrina. The sequence goes on along the minus strand of MQRK01192539.1, from coordinate 24,531 downwards.
TGTGTTGTTGAATCGATAATAAAACTGGAAACTTTTTTCGAATTAATGCTCAGAAGCTTCAAACTCTCACCTTTTTGAAACAAACCGTCTTTCATGTGAATATGAGACGATTGAGGATCGATAAAATATGTTTTAATCAATGTAGTTTTCAGTAACATACCCGCAATTCCGTAACCTTCTTCGCGCTTGATTTCCAAATCACTTCCTTTTTCAACTGTGTATGCATGTCGAATATATTCGTAAACGGCTTCCGAGATGTGGACTCTTCCCGGTTGTCCGGTTGATTCCATTCTACTGGCTATTAAAACGTCGTTGGAGTACACATCAAATCGAAATCGCTGTTTGCCTAATATTGCTGCATTTACCCGTCCAGTGTGAATCCCAACTCTCATTTCCACATCTTCATTATAATCATGATTAAATTTCTGAATAATATGACACATTCCTAGTCCCATTTCTATGCACGAGATTGCGTGATCGGGTCTTGACAATGGACAACCTGCTACGCAATAATAACAATCTCCAAGGGTACCGAGTTTTTCACAATTTGTACAAATACATAATTCATCAAATCTATTGAAAAGATCATTAAGAAGCGCCACGATATGCGAAGCGGACTTGTTGGAGCTCATTTTCGTAAAACCGACAATATCGGCAAATAAAATACTGACATTATCAAACGTTTTCACATAAACCCATCTTCCCATTTTTATGTCGTCATTATGTTCTAAATATTCGTCTTTGATGACTTTAGGCATTATTGTATCAATCCAGTGGGACTGGACTTTCATGGCAGCTTTTAACTGTAATTTCGCTTCAATGTTGCCACTTAATTTCGTGAAAGAAGATCGCCGATAAAAACTATTTGCAATTAGCAAATAAACAAACAGTAAAGTTAACGCTAATCCCAAAATCATAAACGACATTATTGTCACGCTGATATTTGTCTCGTTATCGTAAAACGGAATCACTTGTAAACCACTCAACAGGGAATCATTAAACAAAGTAGAAACAGCACTTTTTATATGCTTTTTATAACCATAACTGAATATAACACCGAGAATTATTAAACTATAAGATGCCAGCCATAATAAAAGAGCATTATTGACTTTCAAAGGAGAATTAGAAAACATTAATAAAGCCAACTGAAAGGTTGGAGTGAAATTCGTTTCCAGTAAACCAACACAACTGGTCATACCGATCAGAAGACTGATGAAAATGATCGACAAAACGATCATATTCAATCGTTCGATCTCCTTCCAGGAATGCAAGAACAAGATCGAAAGATAAAATATCATATTGGCGATCAAACAAAATAAGTGGAAAGAAGTGGCAACGATATCTCCAAATGCCACATAAGCATTAAATAACAATAAAGTGCAATGATATGCAATGAATACTTTCGATATGTTTTTAAAGTTGTTTTTCGTGTGAGGAGTTGACACTTCCTGAAAGTATTCTTCCAAGATTAAAGAATTGTAGTCCAGAATTTTCGTGATGTAATTATACGTTACCGTAATACTCGATACAAATCCGAATGTTCGGATTCCTTTCTTTTCGAAAAACGCTTTGGGAATTTTCGGTCTTTTAATTACTTTCTTCATGATAGAAAATAGAAAACTAAAGTTAAAATCTCAACTAATCTTGAACAATGATTTATTATTGAAATGGATTTTCGATTAATATCAATTATTAGAGTCGTTTGATATTTAGGAGGAATGTTTGAAATGTCTCTCTTGACTCAGATTGATGATTGATATTTAATTTCATATAAACCTGTAAAAATTTTAATAGAGCATTGACCAATTTAAATAGGCTATATGTCTGAAGAAAATAAAATGATGTAATTTTTTCCATTCTTTATATTAGCTTACTTTCTTGGTATGTATTCATGGAATTTATTTTTCTCAATCAATTCTCATTATACATCGCACCCGTACTCATTTTCGATGACAATAAATGATTATATAAAAATTTGATCAAACTAGTACATCAAAAAATTGTTTTTGTAAAAAACTTTTTACGATTTGTTTAGGACTTTTCCTTTCATGCTTTAAAATAAATTTGTTATGTGATTCATCTTTTTTTCTTCTTTTTGATCTCAGCCGTTGAGCCGTGGATGCACCCAATTATGCACAAGCCTTTGTCACATCTCTATATTTGTAGCCTCATTTCTCAGACATTCCATGTTCAATCTACTTCATTCTTTTAAATCGTCTGTCCATTGTCTCTTTGGTCTTTCTCCTTCCACTCTTCCTTCAATCATAACATTTACTAGTGCTTGTTTTCTTATCTGATATCCGTAGAATTTCAGCTTCCTTCTCTTTATGGTCTCTTCTTTTGATTCAGTTTTTTACTCAGTATTTCTGTCACTCTCCTCCAGACAAAGTTGTTTGTCTTCTTTTCTTTCCACGTGATCTTCAGCATTCTCATGTAGCACTTCATTTCAAACGCTTTAAGTCTATCCATGCTCTTCTGATTTATTGTCCAATTCCCGCATACATGGAGGAGTTTTGCCCAGACAATAGCCTTAGTGATCTTTAGTCTGCTCTTTAGATGTATTTCGTTGAGGTTAAAAACTATGTTAAGCTTAATCTTTGCGCTTGTTGCAATACCAATCCGACTTCTGATTTCTTCTTTGCTTCCCTTATTTTATTCAACTATTTAATTACATAATCGAGTTGATAAAATTTTTGGTATGAAATTTTCCCTTCTCCAAAAGATTAAAATAGTTGCTAATAACATAATTAATTTATTAAAAAATGAAATAGTACTTTTCCCTTCTACAAAAGATAACAAAAAATTCTGTTGTCCAAGTAGAGTTCTGCCCACATAAAGAATGGATATGGAAAATCTTTTTTCGATTTACTAATTGGATTTTCTTAATTTGAATATCATACTGTCCAACACATAAAAAAGTTCATTAAAGACACGGGTTTTCCTCCCCTAATGCATTAGTGTCAATTCAGAATCTAAATTTTGTTTATGTCGAAATGCCTCCAATTTCTGGAGAATCACAGTAATATATTTTTAGAAATTTGTGCTATTGTAATTGCATTTCTGCTTTGTTCTCTCAATTTGGTAGAGAGTATGACAGATAGGAATGGCCCATTTTCATCGATTCTTCTAAAACCAGTATAAAGACTGTTCTTCTGCAAAATGAAAATCCTTACCCCTCTGCCCTTCTCTCCTATTCCGTCACAATGAGAGAAAATTACGAAAACATGATGGTGATCTCGAGTTGCATCCGGTACGATGAAAATCAGTTAGCCATCTGTACTGATTTTAAAGTTATTGCCATTTTGACTGAACTAAAAATGGGGTTTACTAAGTACTGTTGTTGTTCAGTTTCAAATTTAATTTTTTTAGTCAAAATTAAGTTTAAATTAAAAATACATGTATTTATAGTAAATGTTCAGTTTCGAATTTAATTTTTTTTAGTTAAAATTAAATTTAAAATTAATACTTATTGTAAGGAATATTTTAAATTGTTTGAATATGTGAATATATTGATGTTGTATGTTGATTTGAGTATGCTGAACTTAGAATGGTGATTCTCCCACCCAGATGGAAATTGGTATCTTTTTTTAAATTTAAAGTGATTGATTATTCGAACATAATTAAAATAATAAGTTTTTATTTTTTAAATTAACAATTTAAATTAAGTTTAAATTTTTTGAAGAAAGGAAAAGCATTTAATTAAATTTAAATAAATTTAATAAGATTTAAATTAAAGTCATTTTAATAATTTGATAACAATTTATAATGTTTTTTTTAAAAAAAATTATAATGTTGTGTTTTTATTTAGAAGTGATTTAAATAATTCTTTTTAATTAATATTTTTAAAAATTATGTATTTTTAAAAGATTTAGAAAAATTGTTCGATTAATCAAGATTAAAGACAGAAATAACGAAACCAATTAGAGTAATGTCAAACGATGAAAGATCTTCTGAGAGTTGTAATGATTCTAAATGTTGCAGTAATGAAAATTCAAATGAGAATTGTCTCAATGTTCTTAATACTTATGAATAGTAAATTTTTAGAAAAACGTTGTTAGGAATAACGAAAATACTGTTCTTAAAATTTATTTAATCCAAAATTAAATTCTCGCCTATTATTTTTTTTATTTAAACAACCTTAAAATATATCATATCTAATGACATATTTTAATTTATCTAAATTCTAAATAGATAGTTTTATTAAAAGTATTCTTGAACCATTATTATTTTTAATTTAATTTAGTTTATTTACAAATTATTATTAAGTTATTAATTATATCTCACAAACGTAATACAAAATTAAATACTTATATGTATTTATATAAATGTAAATATGTATATATGTGTAAACATGTATGTTGTGTCACGACCTCCTTGAGTTATGACAGTGTTAGAGACTCGTGAGCCCCCAGAGGTTTTTAAAGGTTCAACCTCAACCTGATGTATTTGAGCTTATTATATTTGTGTAAATTCTCAAGAGGTGGTCTGATACACCCCCCTCGTCCATCATCTACAGCGTAGTGCTGGGGCTGGAGCGTCTTCGGATTCAAATAAGTCGGGACGGGTTGTTGGACCCCCCAACTAGCTCAGCATCATTTGGGGATGACACAAGAATATTGATCTATGCGTTTTCTCTTATTCCTTCCTTCTTTGTTCATCTAAAATCTGACTATATTTAACGGATACACTACAATAATAATTTGTGTTCTCTGAATCTAGAAATTCGTTCGTTTTGAACAATCTTTACTCCTGTGAAATTTATTTCATTATTACTATATCAATGTAGTTATTAACAACATCAATATGAGTTTTGCAACATTTATTATTATCACAAGCGCATTCACTATTTGACATCTCTCTTGATCAATTTATTTCTGAGTTCAAAATAATTATTTTCAATAAATGAAAATCTGTTAATAAAAATTATTAATTATAAAGAATGTAATCGGTTGAAATTAAATCTAAACATTTTTAAAAAAAAACATTAAATTAATATATTAAAATTTTAAATTACATTAAAAAATGAATAATACATTCAAAAATTATTTTAAATCTTTTTACTTTAAAATTAAATTATTTTTAATTAGTAAGAATCAAAGAAAATATCAATCATCCATCTGTGTAGGAGAGGCACAATCCGAATCAAAATACAACATGCACAATATCAACACACAATTCAAAACATTCCTCACAGTAGTATTTATTTCTTAATCTTAAAACTTTACTGAATATTTACCAACTACAAAATTATAAAAGAAAAGGATTATTTACATTCTGCGCTTGTTTTTCTGATTATTCGCAATGTTATGCCGCCAGTCAGCATGCGTTTCACATAATTTTAGACCACAGACTATGATTCTCTTTTCTGGTACATGATATGTGATGCACGGATTATTCATAATAAATAATCGCGTGGTTCCTGTTTTGGAATTAGGGGCTTACTCATGGTAAGTTTTAATTAATTTGGTTTATTCTAATTAATTTTTGTAATTCTTTAAGGCCTTATAACTCTACTTGGGGTGATCGAATATTGTCACCCAGAACCTTCACAAATAGCGCTCGTCGTGCTCTATCTGAAGAGGGGCGGATGTCTTGTTGGGCTACTTGGTAAGTTCCTAAATGCCTTTTTTGTGAATTGTATTTTATATGTACGTTTTTATAGTATTCAATCCCTTGAAACTTCCCACCAGGGCGATCAAGAGACTTCTGATGATGCTAGGGTGCTCCGACACCTCTTCAGGATCAAACGCTATTGGGATATTTTGTCCAATAAATGTTTTAAATCAATATTGTCTTTTTTATATTATTGTCATATTATATTTTATCTTATATTATTATTCTTCTTTTATGATTTACATATGGATTTAAATTAATCAAACCGAGCTCAGATGAATCTAATTATCTGTCCATCTCAAACAACATTAGAAATCAATCAAATTCGCCAAATTTTTTCTGTCAAATTAATTTTCACAAGTGCCTGATTCCGAATGGTTGTGAATTCCGAACCGCTAAACATTAAATATTTCATTGAATACAACCTTCCTCACGACCAAGAATATTTAAGAAAAAAATTTTCATTGATAAAAAATGTGAGTCAATCGTGTTCTCAATTATCGCAGATCGGAGTGCGATCTATCGGTGGCAGAGAAGATCTGTATGCCGTGTTATCGGAGATATTGGGGACAACCTGTGGGTCACGACAGTCGTGGGAATGGTGGAAGTCATCACGACGATGCGTGGTTGGATTGACGGGGGACGTCCGGACGTCTCCGGGTCATTTCGTTGATGGTCAATCTTATAGCAAATACGGAAAGTATCGAAGGGACATTATTTTTTAAGTATGATATATGTTGTAACTTTTGTAAATTATTTTTATTGTTCAGCTTTGTCTTTTTTGTTGGTTGTACATTGAAAATTATGTAATTTTTTGTGTAAATTATTAGGTAAATTACCTTTCGTTTTATTTTATTTTAGCTTAAATCAAAAACTGCCTTTATTAATGTTATTCTTATTTTATTATTATTTGCAATTTTCATTTGAATTTAGAATTATTTTTAATGTGAAATTGAAAATAATTCTTTATAAAAAAAATCAAAACTTTCAAATGTATATATTTGTAATTTTTACTCTTCTCTAATGTCTGTTCTATATTTACAAAACATTTGTCCAAATATTTGATTTTAAAATTGATGGATCATTATTATTTTTGAAAATTGTTTTAATCGTTGATTATTAGCGAAATATATTTATTTGAATCTGGATTTCATTTCGACATTTTTTTCTAATATATTGGAATAATGCATTTTTTTTCTGAAATTCGTGACCGTGATCAAACAGCTGCTGATTGATCAAAAACCTGGGCGAACTCCTCCAGTTATTACCACACAGATTGAGGTATCACCTCAATATATTTGCATATTTATATATCAAATCTTTATACAAAATAAATAAAAACATCATCCCATCTTCGGTGCGCCATAGGGGAGACAAACACTGCGCTTCCGCAACAGCTGTTTCCTTTGCTTGTGGGACAGTCGAGAACGCACTCACCATTACCAACGGAAAGATTGGCCTTAACAAAATGTGGCTATTCCTGATAGGAGCAACATCAGTTACCAATCATTAGTCGAAAGTCGAAGCGTGATATTACCGCCTCGCCACATCAAGCTCAAAATGACGAAACAGCGACAGAAAATATTGGAAAAGGTGTTTGCGACATTCAAATACCTGGGAGTAGAGTGTTTATGGGGTACTAAGATCACTACCCAATGACCCAGTTGATCTATCCTGGGTCTAATTTACTAATTCTTGGGTAATGATCTATAATTATTAGGTATGATCTATAATTTCCTTTGAAATTTTGAATAAAAATAGTGAAAAATAGGGCAAAATCGATGCATTTTCGATGATTTTCGTGCAAACATTTTGTAAAATTGTGAAAATTTTGATAATCATTGAATACAAATTGGTCAAAATCAATGATAAATAGGGTGAACTCGATGAATTTTTGATATAATTTTGATAAAAACATAAAATTATATGAAAAAATGATGAATTTTGAAAAAGAATTTATAATATTCTATAAAATTTAACAAATTTGAGTAAAAATAATTTCAAAAAAGCTTCAGTATGGCCAAGTGGTCTATTGCTCCGCATTTCAGCATTGCAGAGATGATTTCGGCTCCCACTTACGGCAAATATTTTTTTAATATTTAAAAATTGCCTAATTCATTTTTTATATTAAAATATATAACCCTAACCCTAAGCCTAATTCTAACTAACCCTAACCCGAACACTAGTCCTTAGCCTATTTGATTATGATGAGTAAGGTTATGTATGGTCTAAGGCGTGACCTCCTTGTCGTAGACAGCTCTATGGAAGTAGGTTCGGATACAACTTCTGACAAAAGTTGTTTTTATAATTTAATAATTATCTAATCCATTTTTATATTAAAATATATAGCCATAACCCTAACCCTAAACCTATTACTAACCCTAATCCTTAACCTATTAGTAACCCTATTTCTATTTTATGAAAGACAATTGATTATTGAGTGTGGATAGATTTTATAAAAAAATTCAAATATGCCAAATTTTCAAAATTTTCAAAATTTTGAATCGAAAAATATGACCGACCGGAAAGGTGTATCCCGTCGATCGATACACCGTTGGAATGCTGATCAAAAATACTTCGATCGGGTAGAGCTTGTGGAGCAAACCAATCAATACCCAATTGTCGTATTTTCTGAATTTCGATCCGCTGATGGCGAACGTGACGATGGCTGGACCAAAGTCATGCGTCGAAAGAAGCGCCGTGGTGGGCCGGTCCTTTTGGTACCAGACCAAACCCGCTACACCTCCCAGATCCCGAGAAATTAATCAAAATTCGATTTTTCCAAAAAATCGTATCGGGATGCAGTGGCCGCCCATCGTCAAGCGGAGCCAAAATGATCGCGACGCGACAAGGAATCCAACGTACTTGGTCCGCCGAAGATTGGCCTCCCGGGAGCCGAGTTATAAATGCAAACTCCGAAGATTTGATAATTCTTCGATCAAGTATCGATTTTCCCCCGATGCGCACAACACCAACGTGTGGCACATCAAAAGAAGTGTCTCTATGAGACGGACTCAACGACATCAAAATCTAGTCAATCGAATGACTCTATCGATTCCTACAACGGATTCGCTATCTCCGGAGGCCACTTTGGGGGTGCGGTCCGCGAAGGATTGGTCGATTCGAGTCGCGACCTATCCTCCTAAACCCGTCCCAAAAAAACTGATCATGCGAGCCGCAAACCATTGAAATCATTTCTCATTTGATAATTTGATAAATCATTTCTCATTACTCATTTTTCTCGAAATAATCGCGATTTTTGGATATTTTGTCATCGGGATTCCGCGTACCCTAGAAAATTTTCTGAGAAATTTTCCGAATCCGAAAAAGTTTCGATATAATGGAAAAAATGGATACCGTTTGAACCGGGATAACGAGACGAGTTCAGCGCACAACCTATCAAATTGATCGGACATCCCAGTCGGGACTTATTGGAAAAATTCTGATCCCGAGTTTTCAAATAATCAAAGAAATTCGAATCACAAGAAAGTCGGATCTGATCAAAAGCGGTATCCAAACAACCGTTCCGATGAGACGATTTCAACTCACCGCCAGTCGAGCCCCTATCATGGTCCTGACCGGGCGAATCTCAGAAAAGCTCGTGTTCGGGTTTCGTTTTAAATTAAATTTCATTAAAGGAAAATTTTATTTTTTATCATTAAATTTATTCAAGAAAAAAAATGAGAAAAAAATTTAAATTATATATATATATATTTATATGAGGAAATGTATATATATATAAATATATATTTATTCTTTATAATTAAGTTTTGTTTTGGTTTTGTTTAAATCAATTACGGTATCTCCGTAAGTTGGTAGAATTTGTATAAAAATAAATCAATAAAGATAATTTAATACTTAAATTGAATTCTGAATATTTGATAATGGTAGGAGAAAAGTACAAGCGACTGGGTACAACCGATTTTGATACTCCAATAATAAATGAATGTTTTGTTAAGAGAAGTAAAATTACTGATAAAAACTCATTGGAAATTGATGGATACAAAAACGCAATAACAATTAAAATAATTCCGAAAAAACTTCAACTGCAGGTTCTAAGTTATGCCAGAAATGTAACAAGCATATAAATTAATATGAAGTGACCGGATTGTCGGATTGTGAACATCGGTTCTATCCTGAATATATTCAAACATCAGACGACGAAAAAAAGTTTCAAATGTTCGATTTGTAATGTCGAATATTTATGATTCTTTCATGTTTCAAGGGGAAATCGATTTTTTGTCGGATCTTTTGATCCGCTACGAGCAGCAATAATAGAAACGGTCAACCAAAGCAAAGATTTGATTACTGAATTCCAAACGAAAAT
>MQRK01192539.1:3258-14283 GCA_001938485.1 Girardia tigrina | reverse complement strand
ATATATATTCTAAAATAGATATCAGCAAATGTAAAAATAATAATAAAAATAACAGTAACGATAATAGAGATAAAAACAATAATAATAATAAATTAGAGAACATCATTATCGAACCCACTTCCCTCACCTTGATGACCCGCGGAGATGATATAAGCTTCCACTGCGCTGCTACTGCAACAGCTCGGTTTTTAGACTTGGAGAATTTTTCGAAAAATTCTCGATATTCAAAAAATCTCGAAAATACCCAAAGAAATGGGTATCAGAACAACTGCAACAATGTGGCAAATTCTTTGCGACGGTTTTCATCCCTATCGGACTCATGAGGCAGTAACTATCGAAAAAAAGCTGGATTAAATTTTTCCGATAATCAAAGATTATCATACAACGAAACGATGCAACCTGGCTAAGGGTGGTACCATAACAACCGCAACAAAAACCTAATTCTGCCGAGTTACCAGTCGAGCCCCCATCGTGCTCCTGGTCTGACTTATTCCGAAAAAGCTCTACCCTGGAGTAATTTTAATACGGAATTCCCACCAATTGAGCAATCTCGCATCCAACCACGCGCTCACCCTCAGTCCTGGGGGTTCTCTATTACTAGAGAAATTGGACAAACAACGGTGGGTTCCCACTTTCTTCAATCACAATTTTCCGAGAAATTCTCAGCCTGCTCGAACCATCTATGATTATGCTGCTCCAATGCAACTCCTAAAACCCCGAACAACCAGGAGAGTCCATGTGAAGCCCCAGCAATAGCGTCTGCCAATACTCTCTGTAGATGATCGCACTGCTGATTCTGCTCGGAACTGCCATCGTCAGAATGATGACGTTATGCCTCACAGGAATCCGGGCTAACTGCTCGAAAACTGAACTCTGAAGAAGATTTGGAACAGGCAACTTTGACACTTTTTAAATTAAACCGTCATTTAATCATTATATTTAAAAATTTTATTAATATGTTTCCCAAATTATCAAATAATTTTAAAATTATAATCACTTCCTTTGCTAACATTCAACAAGAGTTACGCAATCCGCCTCACCGTAATCACCCCCTTTTTTCTCACCTAACATATCTGTCGCAGAGAGTCCTTGGTCTGGTTGTTCCTATTATTGATCTCACCCCCCCAACTCCAGCTCCTATTACGAACACCTTCAAACCCTTCGCTCCTCCATGTTTTTTCTCTTAAATACTCCACTCTCTGCTCTGCCCCTGAATTACTCCATTGACCGTATTCTTTCTGTCATGGCGTCCTTTACTGTCAAAAAACCTTTATCGAAACGGCCATTAATCCCTGTCTCTATTGTCAATGTTCCAATTTCTCTTATCAGTTCTAATGTATCAAATCTAACCCTTACATCAACCACTGTTAATTCAACTTCTGTAGTTGACTTGACCCATTAAATTATGATCCATCATTACTCCCATCACAGTCTATCATACCACCCAACTTCAACGTCACCTGTCACCTCATCTGTCTCATCTCTTTCATCTCCTGCTATAATCACTTCACAATCAATCTCAACACCATCTGTTACATCATCTGTCACCTCATCTGTTCCTTCTCTCCCACCTCTAGCACCAATTACTTCAACTGTCACCTCTCTTGTCACCTCATCCACTTCATCTCTTTTACCTTTGGTTTCTGTTAATCCACCATCTTTTCTACCCTGTTCCCTTCCCCTTTGCCTGCTCGCTCATCTGTGCTATCTGAACTTTCACAATCCACTCCAATTAATCAATCATTAGCTCTCATCATCTCACCTATCTCAATTCCTGTAATTTCAACTGCTATTGTCACTAAATCATCACTGCCGATGCCAATTGCGATCTCGTCTCTCCCGTGCATGTCTCCTTGTCCATTCCCTCGTCGTTCGCCTGGTGATACTTCTACGGCTCCACTGTTATCTTTCAGTGAGGATATTGCTTCTGTGTCCAACTGTCATTAGAGCCAATCCACGAGAACCTGTGCTTCTGTCTTTAATATGCCGCCTTCTAACCATTCATTTCACCCTTCTGCTGAAGATCTTTTTAAAACCCAATTACCAACTTCTAACACATCAATTGATTCCACCCCTGTTGACGACTCTGCTTCCTCTGCACCTGCACACCCACTTCAAGATTCCATCGACAAACTACACTCCAATGCCGATCTCTTGGACTCACTAGCCGCCAAAGTTACGTGTTGCTCAACTAAACTCGCTCCCAATATGGAGAAAGATCTCCGCAAGGGAATCTGTGGGCATATGAACCCGTTTTATACTGAAATAAATTCGCCGGCCATATCAGCCCGAAGGCGTCCTCTATTCCGACCCTGGTTTCCACAGGGGTTATTTCGCTAGCGGCCTTCACCCGCACTTATCAATTAAGTGATCGTCTCCGCCCGCCACATAGGCACCACACAACCACATAGGCATCACCACACCACATCAACCGCCCTTTCGGGCATTCAAGAGTTAGTAACGCAGCCAATGGTTGCCTGACGGAATTATATATTTATAGATTCATCAACTCACCTGGCGGACTTCCACTAGACCGATTCATTCGTCCATTAATTATATCCCGGCCATCTCACTGCACTCCCGTTTCTATAGCTTCCAACCCACCTTACGTGTATCGGAGTCGTATAGAGGTCGCTCCCTGGGACCAGTTGCACACATCATTGGTAGCTGATGTTGCACCCCTGCCAGTATATGATTTCACCTATTTCCATGTATGGAATCATATTAGACAGTGTAAAGATTTAAAAGAAAAGTAATTGTTAAATAATATATTTTTTACATAAAAACACACTGCAAAGTGGGGAGTTAAAATCTAAAATATATAATCAAACCCGTATTGTCGCTAAGGCTCTCGGTCTTTAAGTATAAAATCATCCAGAGGCCAAATAAAATTTTACCTTTTATTCGCAGACAATAAAATATTATTTTTCACTTGTAATCAAATTGTAAATAACCAAATTCATTTTTATATTATAAAACAAAAATCATCGTGTTCCTTTATTAATTTAAATAAACACATTAAACACACAACACTATCTATATAAAAAATAATAAATAACTGAAAAATGTCAAAAACAATTGTTTGAATAATCTCATTAAAAATTTTTTTTAAAAATAAAAGATTTATTTCTCTCTTCTGATTTTTATTTAATCTTTTGGCGAAAAAAACATTACTTAATGATAAGTCACTAAAACCCAACCTTGAAAGTGTTTTTTATCAGAAGATACACTACTTTACATAAGTCTTATGGTAAAATGTAAGGGTTTTAGTTACTTTTCTTAACTTTTGCTCAGGTAAATTTACACCAAATATCATTGATAAAACACCTGCTAAATTTGTTTATTTGCAAGTTTAAAAAAAGTTACAATGAATACCAGAATTAATTTAATACCAGCACAAGAGTTAAATTAATTAAAATAAATAATCATAATGAAAAATTATCTATTGTAATCAAATAGTATTAAAACACCCCACATCATTCGAAAGTCAGTTAAAGTTATACTATATATTTACTTGTTCAATCTCTAGATCGTAACATATCTACTACCATCAACCGCCAGCGTCACACAACCCGACGTTTTACATCCCTACCGCTCAGCTAACTGCATGTTCCCTCACCTCTTCCCTATCATTAGTTCTTTCCTATTGCCTTAGACTTTAAAGCTTAGAGTTTCACATTTCTGTAGTGTCGCTATCGCTTCTTCTAGAGTCTAGAATAATATATATAGTATATACAGAAAATTGATAAATCACTAGAGTAATTAACCACTGATTTTATAAGTATTTACAGTTTTCCCGTTGATTACTAATTCCCTTGTAAATTTTCACCCCACTGGAGAAATCCATCACGATACAGTATAATCGAAATATCGTCTTAGGTTAAGAGAGGTGTAGAAAATTGATAACTCACTGGAGTAAAGTTCTGTAAATCTTCGAATCCGAGAAGAGACACTGAGAAGAAAATAAATTCCGAAATAGTGTTATTAAGAACATTGAGACATTTCTCATTTTAATCATTTGATCATTCACCCATTTTCGAATTTACTTTCAAGATTAGAGTACAAAATAACTAATAGAAAAATGTTATCGCTGTTTCATTTGAATTTACCTCAGGAGATGTTCAAATCTTAAATATTATAAATCGAATAGCATTACCAGTGCGTAAAGTTTTAAAATTTGACCTTCCGAACATATTTAGTTTTTGGTTATATGAAAATAGTTTTTCGTTTGGCCACAGTCAAAATTCACAAATTCAGAAATAAATGTTGAGGAAGGCAAATAGAGAGAGTTAACTAGAATCTTAACAAACACTTGACCAGGATTTGCAATCAGGTGAACATTTTGGGGTATCTGAGTGATTTATTAAATTTAAAATGAAAATTAAAAAGATTAAATAATTCTTTTATAAAATATTGATTTACAAATTACAGTTATAACAAGATTGTTTAAAAGAACTTAACTGAATTTAAAGTTTGAAGAGATAGGAAGTGAAATTCACTTGCCCTAAAATGATTTTATAATCAAGTAAAATATATAATTTATATATTTATTCCTTGTATTATTAATCAATTCGAACTTTTCGATCAAAATTTTACGTAGTATTCAGTGTTTAAATCTTTCCTCATTATTCTGTTTAGTACTCGGACAAATATTCAATTCGTTTCAGTTTTTGTCAACTTTAGTTTATAAACTTGATGTTTTGCAATTAAGTATTCAGTTGATTTGCATAGATAATAAATCCGTATGAATACTTATTCAGGTACATCGACCCTTCAAGATGAACTTTTATTCTTTTTTCCTTTTAAATAATTAAAGTTAGTAACTGACTATTAAGGTTTTTTTTCTAGCTTTCAATTTCAGCAATATAATTAAGGGTATCTTTTCCTGACAATCGTCTCCTATATATGTTAGGGTTTCGAAAAATACATGTGAACACTTTTGATAAAATTTTATAGAAGAAAAAATTTAAAATAATTCTTTTGGTAAAATTATTAATTTCAAATAAAATAATATTTAGTCTAGCAAAAGTTGGAATTTAAAATTAAAAATATTTTAGTCATTGTTTTGCTTCATCAATTTTCAAGGCTGATGAAAACTGCTATATAAACAGCAGCAAATTTAGTTTTAGTTTGCCCAAAAATATCTACAAGAAATTTACTCAAAGAAGTAGTCTCTGAAACAAGTAACGTTAGTAAAAAAGCTTACTTCATTTTAATTTTATTCTTTTTTTAAAATATTCTTTTAATTTTAAAATCAAAAGTATCCCGTATGGGAGAACAAGGTTTAAACTAAAAGATAACAATATCGTTCGTTTTGGGAGATTCACAGTCTTTACTGTAATCTGTTAACTCGCACGAAATATCGATTTGTGTTTGTGTTCTGTCATCACGAATTGAATCATTATTATTATTTTGTCATGTTAATTTTTGTTATTTGAAATAAAGTTTCATAAAAGATTTTGTGTTCATTGTTCATATTTATGTTGGAAGTCCTTACTGATTAATTGGAGTCAGATTTACGATTAAAGATTAAAGAATAAAGATTTACGATTAAAGATTAAAGAATAAAGATTTACGATTATAGATTAAAGAATAAAGATTTGTGTTTAAAAAGTGAATATTTAAATTAAAGATAATTTAATACCCAACATATATACTGTTCTTTTAAATTTAAATTGTTCATATTTACTTTTTGATTTTTCTTGTTGATTTTTACCATATACCCATTTTCATTTTTTAATCTACCTATTTACATTGTTCCGAGTTTTAATTTATATATATATATATCTTATATTTACTTAAAAGAGTAAATAATTCAATTTAACTCAGTTTATTAAACAAAATTTATAAAAAGATTTTTATTTCAATATACTATGCTCAACAAACAAAACAGTATATGAAAAATCTTATCAAGAAGACGATATATCAAATATCTCATAAATGTTTTTGCAGTGATATATAAGTATTATTATAGCAAATAAATTATTTCCTAATGTATCATTACTTAAAAAAAAACATTGATTTTATTATTTTTATTGTTATTTATAAAAACTACTGTGACAGCTCCTAAGATAAAAAAATATAAAATAGATCACCATTTAGTACTTTGTCATTGAGATTATATAACTGTGTGACATTAAAGCTCAATCAAACCAGAGTAGAATGGTGAAAAAATGTTTGCCAAGATTTTTAGCAAATATTTGGCAAATATATATACATATAATGTATACACATGATGTGTTTTAATATAGTCTAGGTCAAGAATGAACATTCGATTTTACAAATAAAACAAATAATGGATAACTTTGTTTTACTAATTCAAATTTCAGAATTGTTTGTCGGCAACATTCAAATATCACAACCGTAAGTCATTTTGTTTTGGTAATTCGATGTCAATTGTTTTTATTTTCAAATAATTTATTCCGCCAATGTTCTAGGAAATCAAAGTCAATTTCGATATAAATTTTCGATATATAAATCCGATAACATATTTTTTTTAAATTACAAAAAAATTTGTTCAAAACAAACAAAGAACGGTTTAGAATAAATATTATTTTCCCAATTCATGTGTCAAGTTATTGCAGTTATTTGTCATTTAAATGAATAATAATTACATTAATTTATAAATTAATAATTTAAATTTCATCAAATTTAGACAATTTTAATACTCCTATTCTCGTTTGTATCAGTTATAAAGGCACTAATAATAATGTCAAGTGACTAATAAAATATTGATATATCATTAATTTAATATGAAAAAAATGACGATTTTGTGGATTTATATAATTTTTGATGCTACAATTTTTAATTGATGATTTAAAATGATATTTATTTTTCTATTTCTATTGTATTTTTATTAATTTTCAAATATCTATTTATTAGGGATTTATAGGTTTTGCATAAATTGAAAATAGTTGCACATTTAAAACAAACAATAATAAAATACAATACGATATACGAAATATAATGATGGTGAGAAACGATTTAAATCTAAAAAAATCGATAGGTTAAAAAGAAGCTAGTTTCATAATTATACTTTAACAGTTCATCAATCAAGCAAATGCAAATTAAATTTGAAAATGATTAGTTTTACTGCCTTTTCTGGTAAAAGTGGAAATCGTTGTATACGTGCTAAACACTGTTCCAGAGTTTGTTGAACTGTGGTATGTTTTTTGTCATTATTAGTAGTAGATAAATGTGAGTAGCACTCTTGTTTATTTTTCTGGAGGCTAGCAAACTCTTTTGAATGTTTAGGAGAAATATGTGCCAAATTATTTGTCTTGTATTCTGATTGTCCAAGAGCAACGTTGACTTACATACTTTACACTTTGCGAAATGTGTCTTGGTAGGCTTTATATAAAAAAATTTCCACACTGGGCTAGTTTTTCTCTTTGATGAATTTATAGTAACTACTGATGGGAAACTGTTATGGGTCCCCATCAATTTAAGAGCATAAATGCGCGAAGAAAAATGAATTATTAGTAAAACATTTGGAAGTTAATGGAAGTATTTAAAAGAATAAAGTCTTAGATCGTGGAATTAATCCTTTATTCTTTTATACAGTGAGGTCGATTTAATTATATAAGAAGTCCATTTGATAGTAAATCCATATCTAAAATTGAAAGAAAAATAAAATTTAACCAATCAAAATGTTAATTTAATAAACATACTTACTCAAATGTCCACTTGAGAATAGAAAATATATGAAAAAATATTTTCTACCCCTTAACATACATACATACCTATACACACAGCATACACACGTTATATTAGGACCATTTGATAATATAATATCCATTTAACAATATAAAATTAAAAAAAATTTTTTTTAAATTTTAACAATGTTCGAAGATATATCTAACCCATCTTCCGTCGCCAGTTAAAGAACCGATCCAGCGGTTCATATGATCCCAAAAACAGTTAAAATAAACCCGAAAATCGTTGGTTTTTCATGTTAACAATCTTTTTTTAACAAATAAATCCTTCAGCATATCCCAGGTTGAGAAGCAGCATTTAGTAGACGCATATAGACGTGGAGAAAATTACCTATATTTGTCCCGACAATTGGAGATATGCGAATCTGCCGCAAGAAGTATCATTTACCGATACCAGAAGAATGGCTGCATCAATGTTGGCCACCGTGGCGGCCACAAAAGAGCCATCATAACAGATTCTCTAGGAATGAATATTCTTCAATTCCTAGATGAAAATCCCACTGCATTCCTGAGGGAAATTAAGCAATTTTTATTTGAAACCGAAGGAATGTAGTGCAGCAGGAACACGATTTCGAGGTACTTGGAGGGGAAATTGATCACCCTCAAGAAAGTACACACTTGTGTTCAAAACCGCAACTCGGTAGCTTCCAAGGAGAAACGGTTCGACTACGCGATGAAGTTCCTGTCAGAAGGATGGCGCAGCAAAAATCTCATTTTTATTGATGAGATTGGTTTCAATATTTGGACCACGCGACAAAATGCGAGGTCCAGGAGAGGAATGCCGGCCACTGTAACCATTCCAACCAACCATGGAAGGAATATGTCCCTCATAATGGCTATAGGGAAAAATGGCCCTATACATCACCAAAAATGTTTGTCCACGGTGAACCATGGCATATATCAGGCCTTCATCGAGGAGTTATCTTCGAAATTAGACGATCAACTGTATCGTCTAATTCATGATAATGTCTCGATCCATCTGGACACTATTTCGATACATCGTGTCCATAACTTACCCCCTTATTCACCGTTTCTAAACCCCATTGAATAGGTGTTTTCGAAACTGAAAAGGGGAGTCAGGAAGCAGATGTCAGAAGGAAATCTGCTGCCAATGACCCAAAGAAACCGAATTGATTTTCTCCAGGCAGCAATTTTACAAGAATTGCAGAAGGAGGATTATTCGGACCTTAGGCCATATTATAGGCATTGTAAGACCTTTCTTGGTCGATGCATTGCCAAACTTGACATTTATGGTGATTGAATATAATAATACATGTCATATCAAATAAAATTTTATCTTATTTTTGTTTTCATGATAAAATTTTATTTAATAAATTTTGTATTTATTATATTTTGACATATTGATACATAAAATAATAATTTAAAATAATGGTTTACATAAAAATAATTACATAAAAAAATTACTTTCCAAATCATATTGATAAATGGTCATTAATGAAATTATGACTTCATTAATGACACAGTGACAGTGAAAATCTACGTTATAACAAGTTTCGTTATTAACGAATGAAAACTTGTTATTAACGATTGGACCTCACTGTACATTATACTGTTATATTATAAAATTAATCCTAACCAGATTAATCCCAAATATGTATTTATTGGATGAATCTGTTTAAGATGGTTTAAAAAAAATAAACCAATACAACGAATAGAAACAAATAAATGTGAATCTTTATTTTTTTTAACAATTAACCTTTAAATCATAACAATACTCACAGTAAAAAAAATTAATATCGTCAACAGTTTGTCAAATTAATAAGAAATTATCCGCTGATTTATTTATTTAATTTTCGTTGTTAATAGTTTTCTAATTTAATTGATTTTTTTCATTGATTTGTTTTTAATTATTTTAATTTATTTCATTATATATTGGAGGTGTTTGTCTCCACATTAATAAAAGTTTGAACAAAAGAATTATTATTATCATAATTAATTCACTTATGACAACAGATATTATTATTCTGTACATTTTAAAAGGCTCAGGATTAATGTCTCTATTTCCTTTTCTAATAGGTTTTTTTGTTCTAAAAAAATGAGATAAGCACGGTTCATTTTTAATTACAATTGCATCGTTTACAACCGATGTCACATTGAAACAGCATTTTTCATGATCATCTGTAACTTCAAAAATCTTCCAATAGGGATAACAATCACGCATCAAGTTTTATATCATCAATTTCCACTGCTTTGAAAGTACAGGAATGTTCCATCTATCGAGTCTAAGAGAAGCTGTTGAATCTTTCCTTTCATTTACCTTATCTTTGAGAGGAGTCTCTCTTGTCTTTTCGAGTTTTACTGTTGGTGGAATAAAGTTCTTATTGATACTAATGTTAGAAATGCATTTTTTTTGTTTGACATTAATTGTGTTTGTGTGCGAGTAGGACGGCTGTTATGTCATTCTATCGTCAATCACCGACTTAACACATTCGTTCACGTAAAAATTACTAACAACCATGTCAAACGTCGGCAAATTTTTTTTCCGATTTTCGACAACAATAAAATAAAAAAATAAAACTCATTCATAAAAAAATAAAATTCACATAAGACATTGAGAAGACAATAATGGGTAAAACGCGACGCGTACAAACACAATTATACCTAATTTTCTAGTATCGTGAATCATACAACACACGTGACATTAGGCTGGTAAACAACAAGCATTCTCATTTGATGGTCAGAACACTGTGTGACTGTACAGGAAGGAATAAAAATGATGTAAAAATGATAACTTGTATGATTAATTTATTCGACACGTGGCACCATTAAATCAGAGAAAATATGTTGAAGCAGATCCTAAAATCCAGCAACGCAAAATAAGAAATCTAAATTTTTTTTCCTTTGTAATACTAATATATAAATATATATTTACAATTTTTAACTTTTTAAAGTTTAATTAATGTAATTAGAGTTTAATATAATTGTTAAATAATCGTACAAAATGATTTACATTTATGGAAAATAATTTATTTAATAACATAAAATCTATTCAAAATAGTATCAAAATTACTGTAAAATGTCGCTTCCATAATGAAATCTGTATAACTGCATCTGTACAGGCATCATTTTTGAGATCTTATTATAACATCTCTTGTTTTTATAGTGCATTATTTGTGAGTTTCTAATTCTAGTAAACATTAAGCAAAAAACCGGCATCAAAACCGTTAAAATTTTTCCGGAGTCGAAGCCGGTATCGGAGTTGAAAAAATCGCCGGATAGCCGGTTTTCCGGAGCCGGAACCTCAAACCGGTACATCCGGTAATATATATATATATATATATATATATAT
>MQRK01192535.1:568-13646 GCA_001938485.1 Girardia tigrina | reverse complement strand
GAGGAATGAATCGTTATCTGAACCAATCATCAATACGAATTCTTGTTTTTCAACATTATCCAACCATGCTGAGTGATTTATCGGTTCCAATAAAGCTTCTAGGTTGCGCGACCGGGACCCTCACAAATACGATCGGTTCCGATGCACTGCATATTGATTTAGAAGTGTGTTGCAAAGCGCCCACATTAGAAATAACGGGGAGGTATTTTTCAATTTTTATCATTTGACTTCTTTCTTCTGCTTCCGTTAATCTTTTTGGATGGGGATGCTGAAAAATGATGAAAATAATTAATAAATAGAAATAGAAAATTAAATACATAACTTTTCTCTATAAATATTAAGTAGTTCGGTCATCATAAACTCTTCTTTTATTCTCATCACTACCAATCTGAGATAATTTATTAAATGCCCAAACAGGATTTTCCTAATACTTTTCTTTAACATCGTATAACATGAAAACATTATCTATTTTAACAGTCTTCAAGAATACCTTCACTAGTAACAATCGCTCCAATTATTCAAACGAGCATTCACCATTTCTTATTATTTAAATTATTAAAATAAGAGCTGATGGTCAAAGTAGATTAAAGAATGTACTTTAAGAAGTGCTTCACTAAAACTTTATTTAAATAATATCAAATTAGAATTCCCCTGGCTATTGTTGGAATATTAGTCATACTTGCATTTGTTAGGAATTCAGAAATGTTATTAAAATTTACGTGACCTCCACTTTCTCAATGCTTATTTCATGAATAGCAACTAAAATTACCATATCAATTATTTTTTTTGTGTGATTCTTTTTACTTTAAAAAAAAGATGAATTGAAAATTATAAAACCGGTGATATTCCGTTCGTATGACGTCTCCGCAGATCACAAAAAAATAAAAACTCGAATTACCCGGGTCAAATTACATTCACCTGACAAGAAAACAAAGTCTAACTATCTGAGACCGAATTAATGGGGTTTTTATTTAATCTTAACTTTAAAAATATAAAAACAATTTTAAATTCGACCGAATTCCAAATGTGGATTTTTCTTTTTTTCATCCAAATTTTAGTCACTAATTATTCCGTCGTATTGTAACAAGAGACCTACCAATTTACACATCCCACCTGGATTGACTCATGTGGATTATCACTGGTGCCCCACCAACAATATAGTTTCAATCTAACCCCTGGTGATTTGCATCTCTTCTGACAACTGAAGAAAGATACACCAGGAAAATACTTCCATTGTGCTAGTGATTTGCAGCAGTATGTCGCGGGGTGGCTGACGTCGTACTCCAAAGCCTTCTATTCTACGAAAAAAGCATTTTGGACGTGGTATCGCTATGGCAAAATACTTGGAGCTTACATTAAGAAATAAAACTCGACTAATTGCCTGTTTATTGTTATAAAATCGAATAAAATCGGTTGCTAATGCTTGGTCGAGTCTAAGTACTTATTGGGCGCACCACCTAAGTATACTTGTTAAATTTTCTGAAGCCGATTGTGATTACATGAACGATGATGTTATATCATTATATATTTATTTGCTTGAACATTTAAAATATTCACAGAAAATTATTTTAAGAACTTTCCATCAAGTTTTTTTTTCATTTTAATTTATTTTATAGGTTAAGTGTAATCTAAATATTGAAAGATAAAACGAATAAAATAAAAATGATTCTAATCATGATGACATATTTCAGTGCAAATTTTTCATAAAAATAAACAAAATAGCAGACAAATATTTGCTCCAGACAGGTCCGCCAAGTCTTCATCATTGAGAGTAGGAACATGTGGCCGTGAATGTTCGAGTGACGTTTGGCCAATGTTCCGATATCATTTACACTTCCAACACATGCGGATGACAACGGATGGAGCAACAGCGCATGATCAGGATAGGTTGTTTACATTTCACATGCCATGACAGATTAATTTGTCTTAAATAAGGTATAAGAAATGATGAGGCGAATATTCGACCAAGGGCATATATTAACACATCCAGGACATTGAGTCGCTTGAAATAAAAGCAGCAAAGTTAAAAATCATCCAGTCTCATTACTCGCCTGCTCTAATAATTAATTAAGACTAGGCCATTATTCAACCTCCTCATTTACTATGATCTAGACCAAGACTTGGCTCCAGCCATTTGACAAAACAAGATCAATATATTACCGTAACAACACGATCAACATGGTGTAATTCTTGGCTCTTACAAGACCATACTTGTATATCAACAATAATAACTGACTATTTAATTAGTAACAGCTTATTCAATTAAATGTGGCTTCAATGAATTGTGTCTCTCATGAACAAATCCACGGAAAATCGACAAGCTCAATTTCAATCCTATGAGTACCGTGAAGAGTTTGAAGTTATTGCATTTTTTACGCATTGGGATTTACAGGTTTCATCTATTTTAATATATTCCATTTATGCTCCGGACATAGCCAGAGCTTTTGAAGTGAGGTGCTCGGTACAAAAAGGGTTTGGTCATTCAAATTTCATTATTCATGACCAATGATTGATTCGAGCAGCAATTCTCCATACATAAGCAACTATATATTATAAAATACTTCAATAAGTAAAACAACATCGCCCCAATGTTCTGGGTGCAATTATATTATATTCAAAAATATTCTACTAATGTTTAAAATAGTATATACAAGGGACATCACAAAAGTTCGTGGAAAAAGTCAAATCTCTGTGGATGCATGTGTATGTGTTACAATTATCTGCTGTCTTGTTTGTGTTATCTTTTAGATATCAACCAATTAGAATATAGAATAGACGTGATTGGTTTACTATATGTATGAATATAGTTAGCTGTTTTTTGAATTACTCATTTTCTTCTATTTCAGAATAAATGGAAAACGCATTGCAGGCACAATGCGCATTTGTTTCTTTTCTGTAGAAGGAAGGCATATCGCCAGTTAACATTACTCAATGTTTATCCTGTGTATTTGATGATGCAGTCAGGCAACGAAATGCCTGTCTACAAAAGGGTGCAAAGATTTTAGAATGGTCGACAATAGTTGGATGATGACGCCAGGAGAAGCAAAATAACAACCCCATCGACTATGGAGAATTCAAAAACAATAGAGGAAATCATTGACAGTGATCGACATGTCATTGTTATGCAGATTGCTGTCCTTATAACCATATCTCCAAGTTTTGCACACCGCATCATGACCTAAGAACTAAAAATGAAGAAACTTTCTGCGAGATGGGTGCCACGACTTCTTACTGATGCATGAAGCACAATTGTCTGACAGCTTGGTCAACAGCAAGCTTAAATGGCAATTACTCCCTCATTCTCCATATTCGCCAGACCTCGCTCCAATCGATTACCACCATTTTTCTACGCTCAAAAAGCAGCTGTGAGATTATCCCTTCCGCGATGTCGAGGAAATGCGGAAAGTCATTAAAAAGTGGATCGATAAATCTTCTAAAAACCTCTTCAATAATGGTATGCGGAATATAAATAAGCGATTGGAGAAGTGTGTACACGTACGATGAGACTTTATTGAGAAATTTGACGATGACTGTGATGATATGTTAATATATCATTTTTATTGGCTTCAGTTTTATTTTTCCTCGAACTTCTAAGATGCCCCTGGTATAACTATTTAAGTTATATGTGGTATATGACAATATGGGAAAATATCCAAACATTTTCTGTGAATTTTTAGACAACATGGAAAGTTTAAACCAATTTTTAAATAAAATTAAAATAAAAATCAAAAGAAGTCAACAAATATTTATTTAACTAAATATGAATCATTATTTGCACAAATTTTTTTGTATCTTTCCTTTAAGTTCAAGATACTGTCTTCCAAGAATGTCAAAAATTTTCTTAAATTTCTACATTTAATTCATTCAATTTTCAGTAGCACCTTTCTGAATTATTGACTGCTTTTTTAAAATTTTTTCTAAAGCCCATCAAATGCAGTTCATGAAATCTGAGTAAGTAATTCATGTCCTTTACCCCAAGAATTTTTCTCTGACGATTCTTTTAAACGATATATTTCTCATCTTATTCTTTATTCTTTTGGACCTTAGCCATTGGTCCCTGGATGCACCCAATTATGCACAAGCCTTCATCAGCAACCTCTATTGGATTCAAAAGGAATGTATTTTCATTTAGATCCAGAGGTACTCAAACATCTGGAATTTTGATTATTCAAGCTTCTTGAAATGCTCAGGGATTATGTAATTTCATAAATTTTGTCTTTCTGTGAAATCTCGTGTTGTTCGTTTATCATCTCTGGATTGATATGTCTGTTTGAGTTTTTTTTGTTCTTTGAAACACGAAAGGTATATACTATTAAAAAAGCTTCAAATATCTGAAATGTATCTTCCATAACCATACCTTTCACATAACAGTTTAGCTACGTCAATTAAGTAATTTTAAACGATCACTATCAAGAGATAAATTTCTCAGACCTACTTCAATATTTAGGTAAATCGTCGTCGAGAGTCACAGAACAATGAATAGCAAATGAAGGCTGAAGACATTTATAATCATTATCAGTATTTGAGAACACTAAATATTTAAAAGATACTCAAGATATTGAAAGGGTGTAGAAAATTCTAATAAAAAAATATCAAAACTTCAATAAAACTAACTTTCAGCAATTGGCATGGAGTTTGACCGAAATTATTGATCATACTTTCGATAGATTCTCGTTCAAAAGGATCGTTGATCAGATCTAAATCTACCACACCTTCGTATGTCACATAATAAAACACATTTAGAGCTTTAACTGCTTCTGGTCCCTTTTGCTTGTATCTGTGGAATGAAAAACACAAGATAATGCACAATAAAAGAATAATTGAGCACTATAAATCAGTTATAAAAGAACATATATAAACATGCTAAAAATCGACGGAGAACTAGTTGTATTATCAAACTAAACCTTACAAAGTGGAATAAGATAGGACAATGCATCAACTTAATATTGCCAGCAGAGGAAAATGTGAATTAAAAAGGTTAATGAAGAGAAGCATAAATACGTCCATCGCCCAAATTACTTCTCTATACACCACACCTTCAGTCTCCAAATGGACCATCAGGAGGAGACGTCTACATGAAATGGGTTTTTATGAAAGAATTGACAAGAAAAAGTCAAATGTTAGCGAGATAAACAGAAGATGGAGATTATCGTGATATAAAGATCGTAAGTCTTGGACCCAGCAACAGTGGGCTAACATTGATTGGTCAGTCACACTTTACGTTATTTAAATCAGATGGCCGAATGTGGGTTTAAAAACGAAAAGAAGAGACACCACTCTGACTGCCAGATATGTTCAGATCACATTTATTGCAAAAAATATCAGTATACAGAATATAAATTTTATGATATTTTTTCAGGTTGCCACTTGGAGTTGCATTACCCGAGAGGCAATAGAGCAGCTGCTTTTGTGTTCAGAATGAGTGAAACCGATTTGTTTCTTTTTATTCCTTTTAACATTAAGAATAACATTCAATAAACAGTTATAACAGACATCAATTAATAAAGCTCATTGAGTAAAAAAGTTGCATATTTACCTCCCTCAATAATCTTAGTGCATGTTTGAATGTTGGTGACACCAGGCATCCCCCAGACGTTCCACACCATATATTAGGTGACGTCTTTTAATTTGTAAAATACAAAAGTGTCATATGAGGGCGGCGCTCGGATGATGTAGAGACGATAAAATGTAATACGACGATGCAGATTCATGATTTCCATGGATGTTTTGAAACTGAGATGCGACAAGTGCACGGATAGAAATGGAAATATTTTAAAAGGAATACACTAAATTTGGAAAAACAAACTTTTTGTGACCGAAATTCATATAATTATTGGACATGTTACGTAAATCGCACAGAAAAGTTGATAATTTTATCAAAATTCCGTGGACTTACCTCACATGTTTTCAATTTCCCCCCCAAATGTCAGACTTTTTATTTCTTTATTACACTAATTTATTTATTTCCAGGAAAAAGAAACGATTGCAGGAAATCATCCCTCATTTTTTAATGAAAAACATGAAGCGCAAAAATTAATGATTTGTAAATGATATTTCCTAACATTTTTCGGATAACACTAATCAACAAATTAAAATCTTTTGTCTGTTTCTTTTATGAAAATCCTTTTCCCCCAATAAATCGCACTTGCTGATTACGAATCCACTATTATTTTCTGCCCAGAACATCTAGTTTGTCTTCTACAGCTACCCTGGTTATAAGACAAAATAAATACTGTAACTTTATATGATAACTTTTATTTACAGTTTCGTGCCACATACAAAAACAATGTTGTCTAAGTTGCAGGGGAAGAACCTGCTACTCGCCACCTCAGAACATCTTGCCACTGCTATTTCACTTGTACCCAGTGATTGCAGTGTCCCTCTTCAGAGTCCAGTAGTAGTCTGCCAACATCGTCTGACTTCATTCGCCTTGATACCGCTTTTCCAAGTAACCAATATCCTGGTGACATTTTTGCCCATGCTCGTCATTGACGTCACAAAGGTTGGCAGGAAAGAAAATGAATTTTCAGGGACATATTGCATCCTAAACTGTAGGAGGTCATTGATGAGGAGCTGGTAATTTGGGGACTTTTCATTCCCGAGAAACTGTATGGCGACGGCTTTGAAGGTATTCCACGCTTCCAGTTCATCTGGTTTAAGTGTTGCGTCAAAGTTTGGATCCAACATAACTTTACGAATTTGTGATCCAACAAAGATTCCTTCCTTTAGTTTCGCTTGGTTTATGTGAGGACACTTCTCCTTGAGTGATAAAAATATTATTTAGTTCTACATTGACATTTTGCATTTATATCATACTCAAATAATTAATAGTAACAATGTGTGAACCTTGAGTGGGACCATCTATTCCTAACCACATCCAGCACTGACGTATACATAATAAACTAGAGGTCCTCAACAAAAATGAAGTTCAGATTCGTGATCAGCGCATTCAAATTAGCTAGAAACAAACAATTTCAAACAGGAAACAAAACTTGTGTTTATCAGTGTAATTGAAGGAATTGTTTTAAGTAACATTTAGTAAATGATTAATGAAAGCTCACCCGAATATGAGATCGATCCAGTGATGGAGATTCTGGGACACGTATTCGCACTCGAGAGCCTGCTGGTGCTGGTAGATAAAGTCCTCGGGACTGTTCGCCCAGGCCGGTAGCTCGACATCGTCGATTGGAGTTTTGGTTTGTTGCAATAATCCAAACTCAAAATCTATTTGATTTTTACAAATTAAAAAAAATTATATACAATAATCATAATTATTATTCTAAGCTTAGAGCCATAACAAAGTCTATCCACAACAATTAATAATATTTATAAAAAACAGAGTCGTCAACAATAATAGTAAAACCAGTGAAACAAGAACAACTAACTGTTTTGATTTCGCAGAAATTCGGGTTGATAAAAGAATTCAGGAATGAGTTCTTTATTGTCATTAGGAGACTCCATGATGAAGGCCCAGGCCATGGGTATGGAATGAAACTGGCGATCGGCCACATCAAATCTGTCGAAAGAGAGTCAGAAACCGAGAGAATTGAATTGAAAAATAAATACTTTCCACTCTGCAATTGAATATGCATCGTGGTGAATGGTTCCACTCGAACCATGTAATGCATCACTCCAGCTGCACTGGAATAATGTGTCCCGTAATGAAACTTTTCTATTACACCACTGGGATCTTCAAACCCTTCATATCTGAAATTCATTAAATCTACTTCTCATTAGCATGCCAAATTTATACTTTTCTCTAATTTCAGCTTCATTTTTCGGATTTACAACGCCAATTGGTTTTGACAGATCTCTAAACGTTTTTGGATTGTTCAGATCTAGCGTGGGAGAGGTATAATCAGCGATAATCCAAGGAAACTTGAAACAAGAAGGTTGATCAATTAAGAATACTTAAGGTTTAAAAACTGTTAAAAGATTATTTTTGTGGAAGGTTATGAAATAAAATATAATAAAATCTTAGCTGTAATAGTGATAGAACAGGAATTCTCTAATAAACACCAAAGAAAGACTAAGTGGTTTTCCAGTAACATAATACCTTTACAAAACAAATATTTTTATGGTAAAATCAAAGTAAATATATCTATTAAAATTGTATTATTCAAACAATTCAATATTCATATACTAAATATCCGAAAATTGGTGATGATAATGTATATAAACATCGAAACATATATATATATATATATATATATATATATATATATATAAGTAAACAATCAGATTTAGGGGTACTCTAATGAAAAAAGGTTGTGAACCACTGCTTTGCAATGTTAAAATTTTATATGATTTTACTATAAATTTATAATTCGCAATATCTCAAATTTATACACATTTTAAAATATCATTATCGTGTTAATTTTACAATCTTTTTTAAATGTTTTTTAATAAGCGTTTATATTAATTTAAACTTCCTGAATTTTTTAATTTGGGGAGATATGTAACAAAGTGGCGTTATCATTAGGAGAATATTTTATTATAACAGTTTTATGATACCAGAAAATGTAATCCATAAGTGAACTATCTTTACAGAATTGCGTATGTCCGGCGATTCTAATCACACAGATTCGTCTCTTTCATGTTCCAATGAACCAATAATTAACGTATATATACCGGTATAGTTCCTAAACTTGAATTAATTACCTTTGAATTGATTAAATTTTAAACTTAGAAATGTATTACAGTTATTTTAATAAATCCAATTTTTTAAACCATTTTAATTTTAAAACGTAGACATTTATATAATTATGTTTAAAAATATTATTTAGTTTCCACATAATTTTATTTCACATTAATTCCTAAAATCATTTAATTGTAATTAGTATTTTTTTATACTCGGCTAATTTTAATTTTTACATTCAATTGTAAAATAGCTTTAATTATAATTTGTTTTGTATATGATTATTATTCATGTGATTAAATCTGAATTTTAAATATTGGTAACTTCTCTGCAAATCTTTTAAACAATTACATTTTGATTATTTTGATTTAGTAATGGTAGCAAATGTATTGAATGAACAAGTACTGTCACCACTATCACTATTATGTCCAAAAAGAGCAAGACAGCCCTGTATTATCCTATGCAATGGTTACACATGAATGATTGTAATTTTCTAGAAATGAAAAACCGATTTATCAAAAATTTACTCTCAAGTCAGTTATTTGACATTTAGAATTTAATTGTTTCTAAATTTAACATGTAAAGATTTACAATCTTATCGACGTTATCTTTGAATGAGTGAATGTTAACACAAAAGGAATAGAGAAGAGATTGCGACGACGACCGATTATAAATGGACTCCATGGGATATGTGCTTTTTCTCTTTCTCATTTACTTCATTTTTTTCAGGAAATTATTAGACTACTGATCAAACTGTTCCAACTGAAAACTCTACTTTCTTCATCTACACGACCTATATAAATGACCAAACATTTTGGAACAAAATACATTATTGTTTGTTAGGACTCCTTCACACTATTATATGACAAAGTATGTACTGTAAAACAAGTATAATATAAAAATACTTTTTAAAAAACAACATTTATATTGTCATTTATTCTACAGTGAAATACAATGGCGACCATAAAGATCGACTGAAATTTTCCCTAGACATAATTCTGAAGTTTTCTTTGCAGATTGAAGGCTTAATTAAAATAAAGTTCCATATCAGTGTGACTGTGTTGATTTCTGAAGATGTCGAATTGTCCTATGGAGTTGGTCAAGGTGGTAGGATGACTGTCAAGGATAGTCAAAAGGAGAGAAGTTTAATGTGTTGCAATGCAGTCAAACTATGGTATGACCTTTGAATCCCGAACTATTCGGTCAGACTCGAAAATTTTCGATCGAATAGTTTGGATTTAATTGCTAATTTAGGAAGCCCAATTTTTGGGCTTATATTTAATTGATCAGTATTTTTTTCTTTAAAAATTCAGTAATTTAAATAAATTAAAAGTATTTTATTTAATTGATCAGTATATATTGATCAATTCATGATTGATCAGTATATAAAATAAGCGATCTGTAATATGTCAATATGTATTTTATTGATTTGATTAGTAATATAATTAATTTGATTGATAATAAAATTGATTAACCGGTATTATTTCGACGCCGAATCTGTGATAATATTTTTTATAGTAAATTGACTCGGGAAGGCATGTCAGTTTTGATAAGTGGTACAACTGATTTTGACAAGCATTTTCATCTTTATGGTATCATCATCTGCACAAATGAAGCGAAACAAGACTTTGCATTTATGTTCCAAGAAATAACTGACAAAAATTGTGAAAAAATTAAAGTAGACACATTAATATCTGACGGTTCCGATGCAATTCGTAATGCTTTCAAAGAACTGTTTGGTGAAAATGTTTTGTTAATCATGTGCTGGGTTTATATGCGTCGCTTTGTTATAATTTGTTTTTTTTTCAAAATACAAAATATTATGGATTCGTTAGGATTTTGCAGAACTATAGAGCGCTTCTATAACTATATAGATTTAGGAAAAAATAAATATAGTTTTGTTTTATTTTTATGTAATATTCTTTAACCAATAAATGAAAATTCAATATAAAAATTCAATTATTTCTTTTACTTTCCTAATTTTACCAGCTCCTTTTCAATTAAATATTTACCAATTAAAAATAATATACTAGTCAATTGTTTATTAATTACTGATCAAAAATAAATAATACTAATCAAATTATTAAAAAATACTGACCAAAGTATTAAAAATACTGATCATTTAATATATAGAGTAATCTTTGCAGCGTTGTTTTGCACATAAAACCAATAAAGTTGTTTTTCCAATGAGAAAATTATGACTATCTGAATATCAATAAATATTTTGCGAAAATTCCCCATGACAAAATAAACTATAATTAATAAGGAATCCCAAAATATATTTATTGCGAGAAATATCAAAAATGTATAACGTTATGACAAAAAAATCAAATTTTGATGATTTATGGAAATAAAGAATAATAATGAAAATAATAAATGAAGAGAGGAACCAACCACAGGATACTGACTCATATCGTTGTATGTCCGCCCGGCAATCGTGTTCAGTTGCAATAGATACTCAAAGTTAGATATTTCCCTGTTCACCCATTTCTTAATATAAGCACCATCTAAAGATCAAATTATCACGAAAAACAAATAAAAACCTGAGTTAAATTAGAGCTTTTTAATAAATCAGCGGGGGATCTTTGCTTGGAGTATATAAGATTCGGTGGTCTTAGAGACAGGATTTTACTATAAACTTTGTTTCTAATCTAAAACCATAAAACCAGTTGAATGTACCAAAAAGATAAACGAAAAGTGCATCACCTTCGTACTGAAATCAAAGAAATAGTTCGTCTGATCCGTTAGAAATATCTCAATGGCTGATCGACGCAAGTTATAACGACGCAAATGAACTTCTCTGATTTGATTTACTGAATGGACCATCTGGGATGTGTTGCTATCTGCCAAGTAAAAATCAATATATTACATCAATTAAAGAACTTTATATTTATTAATATAAAAAGAATATATAATAACAAGATATGATGAGTACATGCATTAGGTGGCCTTAATTATTAAACAAGTGCCGTGAATCAATATTAAGTCCTATGAAACATGGATACTGGATTGAGGCCCTACATTTTAATGGGACATCCCGTTAAAGGAATCAAGTCAGATTGAGTATCGGACACTATCGAATGAATGGATGTTTGGTAAACGTTTGCTCTATCTTTTAAGGCTGAAATGCTCAGTACAACTTGCTTGAACACAAACCAGATTGCAAAGGAACTTTGAGAATCTTGCTTTTATTACTTAATCATTAATTTTTCAATAGAGTCCGATACAAATGACGTTGTTTAATAATAGTTTATTCAATAGAAACATTTTTAAAGGGTTTGCTAGAAATCGAAAGTTTTCAATGGGAAGGAAGGAAGGAAGAATATGATTGGCACATGTTAGGTGACCAAATAAGTTCCTTTCGTTTTGCAAAGGTAAAATAAAAAGGTAGCGTCAAACGTAGAAATTATCTTATTCAGTAAAGTTCTTCTCTACCTTCTCCAAGCGATTAGGCAACACTGATAGATTGTACTTTGATAAACATCAACAGTTTTAGCAAATCTCAACTTCGCTAAAATCTTCTTTGCTTTATGAAAATTATTAGTTATTTTTAATCATTGGATTATTTAGTGAAAGAAAGAAATTCTGATCGAACGGAGAAAGGTCCGACGAATAAGCTGGATGTTCGTTCTTATCCAGAATCCATAATTTTATTCTATGTAGTTCTCGCAATATGAGGTTTGGTGTGTTATCAGGGAGAAACAAACTTTATTTATTGTCAATAAGGTGGATTGTTTTGAACTATGAAGTTGGTCAAAGTAGATGTGAGCCATAAAGATTTCTCCTACAATCAGATATTCAACATGACTGAGTCGACAGTATTGGTTCCATTAACCAGTGACCTCTTCGCAGTCCACGTACATTATTCATTCTTCACTCCAAGTTACAATTTGATTTAATAAATAATAGGGAAATAAACTTGGTACAGATAGTCGATCGCCGTATTGTAATTTGTTGCGGGGTCAATGCATCTACTAGTCAATCTAGCATCTACTTAGATTTTATTTTGTCCTAGTGCATGGATATGTGATATAATATGGTCTTATCACTTAATTAAATGTTGTTGGACAACTCGCCATTTTAGAATTTGTTTCCATTGCTGTTCTGAAATCATTGTTATTGGAGCCAGTCGGTCGTTCAGATTTTAATAACAAATTACGAGCGGTTCTGACACTATCGATTATTTATCAACCCGAACGAAAACTAATTTGTGATCTAATTGATCCGATTTCTGAGATTCCAATGCGTGACAGGTAGCGATTTTCGATTTATTTATTCAAAATTGTGATAAATCCTTCAAGTTATTGGGTTGGCCAAAAATTCATTGCGTTTTTTACTAAAATATTTAATATCAAAAAATGACATGGATGCACAAATATTTTTACACGATATACTGTCCATTATTTTCAATCACTTTCTTCCACCTTTCCGGTAGCTTCA
>MQRK01192526.1:3400-14639 GCA_001938485.1 Girardia tigrina | reverse complement strand
AACAAATGGTGAGCCTCATTTTTATGTATGAATGCTGTGTGAATGCCTGGTAAATGTTTGTTGTGTAATGCATGCATGTGTGTTAATATGTAAATAATGATTGATAATGTGTTGATTGGTTGAATGTGTTGTGTATGTGTGTGTTGAATTTTAATTGTGAATTACAATCACAATTATTAAAAACGATTTTCAAAAGCGGTGAATGAGTTCTTGTCAATTTCAAATAAAGTTTTTCACAATTGTCAATTTTTTCAATGTCGATTTTTAAATGAACTCGAAATCAAATTTAAATTAATCGAAAAAGAAACGAAAGTTTAGAGTTAAATTAGCTAAACAAACTGAAAGATATGATAAAATGGTTGATGCGATGAAAGATATCGCTAAAATGACCGGCGAATTGAACATGGAAGAGCGTAACTTATTATCTGTAGCATACAAAAACGTAATCGGAAGTCGGAGAGCATCGTGGAGGATAATGAGTAGCATCGAACAAAAAGATCCTTCTCGACTTCCATTGATTAAAACCTACCGAAGTCAAATTAAAAAAAATTGAAAGAAGTCTGCGTTGATATAATAGCCTTACTCGATGAGTTCTTGTTGGTGGCTACAAATGGCGGTGAAGCTAAAGTGTTCTTCTTAAAAATGAAAGGCGATTATTACCGTTTTCTGTCCACCTCTCTTCCTAAAAAATCGTGGAGACACGGATTCTTGTCCACCACTGTTAACCGTTTTTTCCATTATTTTTACCACAGATACTTTCTAAAGGTTTAGAATATTGTGCGTAATTCTTAATAAATTTCCTATAATAATTTGTTAAATCCAAAAAACTCCTAAAAAATTTACAAGAAGGACTCTGAAAATTATTAATTGCTTCAATTTTGCTCTCATCAGTTTGAATACCATCTTTACTAATTATATATCCAAGAAAGTTAGTTTTCAAAGTCATAAAGTGACATTTCTCGGGATTTATTTTAAGACCTGATTCTTTGATCTTGTCAAAGACGTGTGCAATCCTTGATAAATGTTCTTCCTTGGTTCTTGAAAAAATCAAAATGTCATCCAGCAAAGCATTGCTTCCTTCCAGTTTAAATCTCCCAACAATTTAGTCATAAGCTTTTGAAATGTAGCCGGTGCCGCTGCTATTTCAAAAGACATTCGTCTGAAGCAAATTGACCATCTTTAGTTGAGAAAGCTACTTTGAGTTTTGAATCTGCTTTCAATTCCACTTGATAGTAGGCATTTCCTAAATCCACTGTACGGAAGAATCTTGCTCCATTAAGGGTGTTTAGTATGTCATCAACATTTGGCATGGGGCAAACTGGTCTCAATGTGATTTTGTTTATTTGCCTAAAATCGACGCACAGCCTAATTTCACGTTTTTCCTTTTTCCAAGCGCACACTAATGGGAAATTCCATGAAGATTTGCAACGTTCGATTATTCCATTTTGTTCAAGATTTTTATACATAATAATAATATACATAATAATAAAATACATAATAATAATACAAATATCTATATTCATCACCTTCAATCAGCATGAAGTCAATCACGTATCGATCAAAGTTCATGTCCCACATGTAATTAATTGTACAACCGGCGTCACTCATCAGTGTCGCACCGATTCCAAATAATCCCAACATGTAAAGAGACATGACTTCATCAAATTGAGTAGCCATAGCGATTCCCTATGTACGCGGCAAATACAAAAGCCATACCCCGATCGGCCGATCGAGTCTCAAAAACTTCATCTAGGGCTGATAATGTTTAGTAGCTGCTTCGACAATATCACTGAATAAACAAAGAGCGATTTTCGGAGAACATTTTCCAAATTTTAATCGCAACAATTTCTGACAGACCGAAAACATGGAATCAATAATTTCGGAACCAAAACCAGCGTTTCTTGATAAATAAAATTGAAACATTTTCGATTTTATAATTCTTTATTATTAAAAATATATTAATGTTTAAATTAAAATTTATATTTTATCCTAATGATATAAAGAAATTACACCAAAATTTGCAAAGCGGCCCGAACCAAAATCTTAGCAAAATTTCAGTAACACTATTGTTGCGGTCGATAACCTATTTACACTCACCATTATGCATTAACATTTTACAAAATCCACAAAGATATCACAGCATTACAAAGGAAAGAAGAAAACGCTGACGTTTAAGCCATGTATTTAAAGTTAAAACCAACATCGTCGATAATGACAATAACCGAGTTGTGTTACCTCGGAGCTTCTTGTAACCCAGCAAAACAGCATTGATACATCTCGGAGACTAAAATAACCATATAAATGAACAAAATACACAACGTTACGCCAAAACTTACCTATTGGCCGAAATTGAGCATATGCTCTCTGCATAGATTTCGATAAGGGCTATCGCTGACGAGAAGCCGCTGCCTCATACGACCTTCGAACGAGAAGTTATGATCCCTTAAAAGAAATACAAGAAATTAAATTAATTATAAAGGTTAAATTAAAAACTTACGTGAGTCAACACCAGAATTGAAAAAATCACCAGATAGCTATGAATCAGCGTGATTCACCAGTCATTAATTCCGACCCTGTGTTCTAAGAATGACAGAACAATTGTCAAAAATCGGCATGCGTTGCAGGTCCCGGCAAATGAAAATCAAGAATCACCAATCTGCGCCAATAGAATACCTCCACGATGAAAATGACACCACAGCATACAGAAAACGCTGCTATAAAATAATATTCATTTTGCAGTTTAATCAGAACACTAACAAAAACAAACAATAACAATAACAATAAGAAGAATAATAAGTACAACAATTGAACACAAATTTGAAGAAAAATTCAAGAACTTCAACTTCAACTTCAGAACGTGAACTTGAAAACTTCGAGAACTGTTAGTAGAGAATACTTTGGAGAACCATTCTGTGAGAAGCGAACGATTAGAAATTCGAGAGAAAATAAACCATTTACGATTCCATTCCTCCGGAACTTGAGTTTCAACAAAATGTAAATTTCGCAATTATCGTATTGTATATTATATATTTCATATCGTTTTAATAAATGTATAAATCTATAAATTGGTTTTTATAAATATATAATTAATAAATAAACTCTAACCTTTCCCAGTTTTAGTAAACAG
This sequence comes from Girardia tigrina, assembly GCA_001938485.1. Lineage (NCBI taxonomy): Eukaryota > Metazoa > Platyhelminthes > Tricladida > Dugesiidae > Girardia > Girardia tigrina. Next base: position 11,512 of record MQRK01192526.1, on the reverse strand, counting down.
AGTAAGCCCCGTCGTTGTCGCTGCCGTCGCCTACACATGGAGTATCCAGAGCAAATTATAAAGAGAATTAAACCGCAAAAAAGAGACCTCGAGGTCGCGTCCACTGAGAGCATATGCGTTGATAATAGAAATCGATGCTCCATAAGAGAATTCATATTATGCTTAGATGAACCAACGCTGTTCTTGCTTAGGGATGAGTGGAGGGCTGACCATTCTGATGAATAAAAGTGCCGAGAATGTTTTTGTCATAAGCGAAGCTCTCTTTGGTGTGATTATCAAATTCATCTTGGAGAATCCCCTTTTATACTCATTGGAAGAAATGCTAATTGTATTAAGAGCATGTATCAGAGGAAGAATTCTTTCAGAATATGTTCTTTCCGTAAGATAATCACGGAATCCATGAATGATTTCTCTTGCTTTAAGTTGTAGCCTGCTACACAATTTCACAATTTCCGCTTCTCTAAATGTCTACTGATTGTTCATGTTATATGTCCAATGGCTCTGAACCAGTATGCTAGTTCATATAGCTAGTTCAATATAGAAACTTAATATATGAACTTAACTTAATAAACTCAATATATATGAAACTCAAGTTCCGGAGGAATGGATTCGTAAATGGTTTATTTGCTCTCGAATTTCTAATCGTTCGCTTCTCACAGAATGGTTCTCCAAAGTTCAAAATTTTATAAAATTTTTATAAAATGTTATGTTTATAAAATTAAATTGAACGTAAGTTGAAAAAAAAATAAATATTTGATAGGAAAACAATAATTGACAAATAAAAATAGAAATTTGAAACAAAAACAATTTTAAAATTTCTGAATATTTAAAATTTATTTTATTGTAAATACCACATCTTCACGCCAATTAATACTGTGGTTCACAAACCATCAGTAAATTTAAGAATTATTTAAATTTGATAAAAACCCAAATAATTTTTATAAATATTTTTTAAATTAGTTACAATAAATTATTTTCCAATAATTTCATTAAATTTCATTTCAGAAAAGGTGAGCCTCCCATCTCTTTCAAATGGTATTGAGTCTCTAAGCTCCTTAAAGGGTGCACACAAACTAAAGAATCACTAGCAGCCCTCAATAGGCCTCCTACGGGGTCGAATAGTTTCGGTCTCAAAGATCTTTTTGGCTTCCCTGTTAGAAACGACTACCCATGAGTTGTATAACCATAGTTCTGCATACCTTTTAGGTTGTATTCGTGGACTTTGCATAGCTGCGAAAGGGACATCTGAAGTAACCCCTTTCAGTAGGATCTGCAATCCTAAAAGTTAGATGTGTTTCTTCATATGGCTTCCTATACCGCCGTTGAGATGGTCGATGGGTCCGTCACGGATTGAATCTGGTGGCCTGGAATGTCAAGGTTTTCTACGACTCTTTCTTCTATGTTATTTGTTGAACTTGTTTGCGCTGGGGTCATTGTTTATTCTTCAATTTCTTCTGTCTCCTCCAATTTTTGATCCCGCTAGAGGTACTTTGTCAGCCATCCCATCGTTTTGTATGACTTTTTACATAGTAATGATCTGAAATGGTAATTGCTGTTGTTATGTCTTGTTGCACTGATCATGATTAGCGGAAGCAGACTCCGCATGGTCTGTTTTCATGCGTCTGTTCAGCTCCTTGTTTTTGGCAAACTCTTTGTAGCATCTTTCTACTGGGCATTGGTGACGCTTTTTTCTCTCATAGATCATCTTCGGTACAGTTGTTCTTGTCCTAATGATTCTTCCTGATATAATTAATGAGTTTATGTATGTTTCCCTCGATACAATAGGGTCTCTGTGAATGATGCGGTTAATGAAATCTCCATACACCACATCATCCCAAAATAGCCACTGTATGTCCACTCGAAGGCATTTCGAGATTGATTACTTCTTCTTCCACTAATCCTTTTCCCCATCTATATTACTCCCCTCTAGATTAGTTTGATTGCTTCGTACTCCTTTGACGTTTTCGTCTTACTGTTGAAAGTAAGCCTTTTACTCTCGATAATATCCATAAGATGTAGGAGTCCAATGTCCTGGATTTACATATGAATACGATAGGCCTCTTACGAGGTCAGTGGCTTTCCGCCTCTGAGCAGTCGGCTTTCCAGTGACGAATGACCAACCATGGAACTTCGTATCATGGCCATACATGCCTTTGGCTGCTACGGTGGACACGTAACAACCGCGAAATGGACACTGGAAATTTCCTTTTGTCTTCATGTCGGGTAATTCTTCTGTTCAATTCTTTGATCTCCGCGAATTGACGATAACAGTCTTCCATCGGGCAGCTGTGTTCTTTGAGTCGTGGGAGAATTAATCACATAGCGTTCTAATCTCCTCTTCTCTCCACTTTCTTTAACTTGATGACTTTCTCTATTCTATTGTGTTCCATCTTTACAACATAACGAATGATCAAGAACCTTACTCGATCGACTCATTCGCGAGTGCTCATTAATCCGAGTTTTGAGATGACAATTTGTCTGTCCAATGTCATAGTTTTGACACTAGTGATAATTAAATTTATGTACCACATTAGCTTGCAAACCACAAACTGTTTTCGATTTGTTTGAGAGGAAATTTTGAACTTTGGATGTGACAGAAACTACTTTAGCACTACTTATTGTTCTACAAATACTCTTCTTAAAAGCTCTAAATCCGTCCGAATGGTATTTTAATGATTTGTTGGTATTCTTCATTATTTTATTCCTTTATTTGTTTCTTAACCCGTGTATCTGTATATAATTTGTTTAATATTACCATAATGTTGTGCTCTATTTGTTTTTTTGTTTACATATTATCTCTCAAGCGCACTCTGTGAATATTTCAAACTCTGTGAACAATACCTTTTATCATACCCTCTCTATATTTTTCCTCACAAAAGATCTATGGTGTTGTGTAAATACCTGTATCTGTTGCCTTTCTGAATAATTCAGTTTTATAGCATCCATTCATCCTAGTGACAAGAATGTCCAGAAAGGGAATTTTATTATCTACTTCCAATTCTGTGGTAAATTTAATATTAGGATGAAGATCATTTATGAATGTTAGGAATGGTTCTATGAAGGATTGATTGCTGAAAATCAAAAGACATCATCTACATATCTCTTGTACAACACAGGTGTTTCACCAAGGTATGTATTCATTTTATCCTCAAGTGACTCCATAAAGATTGATACCAAAGTTGGTGCTATTGGGGAACCCATTGCGCCATCGTCTTACTGAATGTACATCATTAAAAAGAAAAGGTACATTTTTGGCACAAAATTTAAGAAGTTTTTTCAGTGCCTGTTTGTTCATTATTTTATTCACAGAGTTAGAGTTGTCATCCCATATTTTTTCACACAAATTAATGGTTTCATCGAGGGGTACGTTCGTGAATACATTGGAAACATCAAATGAGACCATACACTCAGAATCACATAATTAAATAATCTCCAAAGTTATAACAAACTAAAGTACAAAGTTGTTAATTCAAAACGACCGTAGTTATTTATAAGGGAACCAGTAAATCTTTTTATCCGGAAAAAATATCCTTAAAGATATAATTTTCCTTTTTATATCTTGATTTTTAGATTCAATAATCAAATAATTTGTATTTTAATTTAAAGTTCGGTCGATTTGTCGATATATATTTATTGTAAGATTTTGATTGATACGTCTTGTACTTTGCTAACACGATAATCATCACTATAAAATCGATGTCATAAAATTATATTTTCTAATAATTCAAATCTGGCAATTCATATCACTATGTTATTAGAATTATAATTATTTTTTAAATATTAATTTCAATGAATATTTTTAATGATAGTAAAATTTGTACAAGCTACTTTTAGCTACCAAATTGAGAAGCCGGATTATCCGACTCGTCGACACGTGTGGATTTCAATATTTTAGCCCATAAATTTATCTTATCAAGCTGACACATTGTTTTTATTACTACACCAAAAGATACAACATGATAAAAAACATTTTATTGAAAATTTAAGTCTCAGTTCGAATTTTAATTCGTGAGTCGTGGGTGAATTCCAACTTGGTATTCCGCACTGATACGGAATCGGATCGACAAAAAATGAAGTCTCAGAACGTTCGGTCGGAACATGGTCACAATACGGACACTGCATCGACGGCATTGATTGCCGATTAGTTGTGACAAAGGAACAAGGGAGATTTCCTCCCGATTATCATTCGAAGATCCTGAGAGCGATTGTTTGTGATGACTGCGAATGACAGACGATGGCTTGTTTCACGATTGAGATAAGGAAGCCGTAATGAACGAAATTTTACCCATTCTGTCTCTCCCTATAAGAGCCCGAACTTTGAGTCTCAAACTCATTCAGTACTGCTGAAGATGATGCAGTCACCATTATAAACTCCTTTCTTTGCTCATTATTTAATTGACTTACTCGAAATTGCTGGTTGCTTCGGCAAATTTTAAATGCTTTTCAACTGAAACTTTGATCCTCTTCATCAGATTTTACTAGATATGAATTATTTCACTGTTGTTCCTTGCTTAAACGGATCAACTGGGTTGAATTTTGAGCTCATGTGATGTAATTGGTTCCTTGATTTTCTTGAATATAACTTACACGATTTTCTACGAAGTTTGGAAGACTTGCTCCGTTCCAGAATCCATGATGTCAATCCAGATAATTATTTGCTCAAAACTGACTCCCAGCGAATTTGCCACTCTTTGACCAAAGTTTACTGATAAACATTCATCGACTAGTTCCAGTCTTGGAATGAAAGCTGATATCACAAAATAAGATACATGACAATGACAATGCATGTGTCAAATTCAAATACATGTCCAATTGTAGCTGATCGAATAGTTCCAGTTGTTGATGTCAGTTCTCAAATCCGATCGAAATTCCTATTTCGATCCTATTCCAATTCAATTTGAGAATGAATAGTTTCTGTAACAAGATTTTTCCGGTTATGATATCGCAGCTGAGAAACCCAAAAGGATCGAATATTTAGTGATTTTACTCAATTTGGAAGGTTCCGTGATCACTTTCTCACCTTCCACTTTCCTGACTTCAAACCAAAAAACATTATGCTCGTCCAAATGATAATCAACTTTTTTTTACAATTTAAAACTATTTCTGAAATTTAACTTCTTAAAGATGCAAAATCTGTGAAAATTAATTAAATATTATTTCAAATCCTAATTTTCAATTATTTTGATAGCAATGTTATTGATCACATTTTGAATAATAATCATGTAACTATACCTAAATGAAAGACGAATTCGAAGAATATATTTTCCTATGGCGGAAAGACATAGTATCTGTAAGACATTTATTTTAAATGCAATTTAAAAATAAGAAGAAAATTGAGGTATGTATAATTACATATGTATGTATAATTATGTATTTCTACACTATTATATACTATATAAATACAGTAAATCCATAAGATAACATCATAATTGTGAAGATTTTCGTCGAGTTTAAAATTTTAAAATTTAAAGAATAACATACCGTTAAAATAATTTAGGAATAATTTAAAATCGTAATATAGTGATATTTAATAGAACACGAGATAATAAAGTTAACAAAATAAAACTACCATATTTGAATAACTAAGAAAAATTTAGTAATATATTAAATTTTAAATAAAAAATTCATTAAGACATTATTTAATTGTGAAAACATCAAATTTTAGTTAAGGAAAACATGATTAAATTTATGATTTAAAGAGTAAAACATCTATTTATGATTTAAATTCATCTAGAAACAAGTTTAGTAAAAATTTTAATTTCCAGTAAAGCAAATAAAATTTAACGAGAAATATCAGTTAAAATAAATTTAAAATAAATATTACGAAGATAAAATTTTATAAAAGAATAAAACTCTTCGTGAGAAAATTTATCGATATTTATAATTTATATTTTATTATATCTGGTTGGTGCCAAAAATTTAGAAAACATTGTTCCTCAGACTTGTTTCATTAAATGTTATTGTTATATAATAAATATTTTTTTGAGTTATGAATTCTGATATTCTAAACGAATCTAATATCCTAAGAAATGAAAGACTTTTGAATCGTGTCTCCCAAAGAGTTACAATGGCCATTGGGATATTCTGGGTTTGATTATTTGGAATGCGTATTTTTAAGCCAGTAGTCATTGCTGGATAACCATGTTTTGCTATTTTCAAATTTCTTGATTGTTGATTAGTTTCATTCATAAGCTGATGAACACAAGGTAATATTAAAGATACAGTATCATATTTCTTGCCACACAGTGCTTCACTTATTTAGGGAGCTCATAGTCCAAGTTCATTTTACAGAACGCAAATCCCGACACCATTGTTGTCGGGTGGGACGATGTATCGCCCAGTCGATGGTAGTTGTATAAATGATTCTGAGTAATCCTTATTAAATTCTCTAATACTTTTTTTTTAATTTATTATTTTGGTTTGAAGAATGCAGCCGCTTCATTCCAACGAGCCATGGACAAAATTTTTCGAAATTCAAAATATGTTGTAGTTTATTTAGACGACATTTTGGTGGGTTCTAGATGTATATAAGAGCATGAAAATCATCTAATTGAAGTTTTAGATAAACAAAACCTAAAAATAAATTTTAAAAAGTGTTCTTTCTTTATGCAAAGTGTGGATTTTTTGGATCACACTATCAGTGAAAACAGTCTCAGTCCAATTAATGGGAAGATCCAATACATCCTAGATCTCAAACCACCTAATAATGTAAGAGAGATCCGCCGAATTTGTGGTATGATCAATTTCTACCACCAATTTATAAAAGACAATAGTTCACTGCTATTGTCTCCTTTTACTGAAACAATAAAAAGAAAAAAGAAACCTGACAAAATTACTTGGAACGAAGTTCTAGAGGTAGATTTCTTAGAGGTAAAAAAAGCTTTAAATAACATTACTAAGTTAACTTGCTTACAAAAAGGATCGGAATTATATTTAACCACCGACGCTTCCTCATATGCCATCGGTAGTGTTTTTGAACAAAAATTAAACGATGTAGTCTATCCTATTGCTTTTTACTCTTCAAAATTAAAAGAAGCAGAACGAAGATATTCAACTTATGATAGGGAACTTTTAGCCTTCTACAAGTCTATCAAACATTTTCGACATTTCTTAGAGGACCGTAAGTTCACAATTGTCACAGATTACAAACTTCTTCTTCAGGTACTATCTTTAAAAGATCCTACGCCTCGACAATTGACTCAAACCTGTTATATCTCGCAGTTCCATTGTTGTTTCAAATACGTGTCTGGGAGTTCTAATGTAGCCGCAGATTTTATGTCTCGTAATCCCGTAGGTAATATAAATTTTGCCCGAATCTTACCACTAGTGACCTTCTTGGTAAACAATTAGAAGTGGTAAAAGAATGTGCCAACTATCCATCAATCAAATTGAAAGAAATAAAAGGAATTTGGTATGATGTTTCGTTGTCTGACATTTTTTATCCTTTGATTCCTAAAAACCTGAGACAAACTTGCATCGCTTCAATACACAATTTTGTTCATTATGGATTATTTTTTTAGATGATAAATTTTGTAATTGTCAAATTTCTGATGTGACAGGAAAAATAATAAATAATTCGGCTTCGTATTTGGGATTCAAAATACTAAATAATTTGTGATAGATAATCGGAATAAAACTTTTCAAAATAGTCAAAAGAGTATATGTTGAATTTGACTAACAACAATAATTGGTCGTCAGGTAAATTTGTATTTCTTAATACTTTAATTCTGAAAATCGATATTTCTATTGATTACAATTTTGAATTCAAAATTGTCTTTATAATTAAATTATCGTAACTATATATTTTATGATAATTTAATGTAAATAATTCTGGTTTCTTTTTTTTACCTTTCTAACTTCTTAATTATTTCTTCTTCTCCTTCTTCTTCTTGTTAAATAAAAAATAAGATGAATAAAATAAGATAAAAAAATAATAAAATAAACAAGCATAACACCAGACACAGCCACATAGATCAACGTTTGATTGTACATAAATATTAGGTGTACAAGTATGAAATGCGGATTAAATTTTGAAAAGAAATACGTTAAAAACAAAAGAACGATAAAAAAAGCTTTATTCAAAATATGCTACATTACTAATGATACATTTGT
>MQRK01192492.1:288-10660 GCA_001938485.1 Girardia tigrina | reverse complement strand
GTGTTGACAACATGGGGGGATATTTTGATTAAAAATAAAATGTTATTATTTAAAAAAAATCGATTTACATTTTACTTTAATTTTGACCCGTTTCATATCGAACAACCTAATATTTTTAAATATGTAATTCACTTTTTATCTACTTAGATGGCTTTATCAGGAATCCTCCTTGGAAGTAAAGAATTATTTACATTGCACTTCAACATTATTGGGTTCGTGATTAAAATCCAAAGTTATTATTCGCAAACTTTATTTTTATTACAACTTTCATTATTCAAACAAATTTATGAAGAACAATATTTCCGTTACATAAACCAGATTTTAAAATTCTAAATATAAATAATAATATCGATGTATATACAGAGGTGGCCATAAGTTGCTTTACCCAGTTTTAATAATAATAAACACAAAATTCTTAATTATTTATAAACAAAAACCAGATAAAATTGTTTGTTTTAATAATTATTTATTTAAACAATTTTTAAATTATTTTATTTTGTTCATTGTTGTTGGCAATATTGACATGTCACCACAATTAACACTTCAGCAACGAATTTTTATAGTAAAGCAGTGGATAAAGCATGATAGAAATTCAAGAACGCTCCTCCATCACGACAATCAATACATGTTTGACTAAAAAGTTTCACTAGACCGGCTCTGTAACCGACAAGAAAAGAAGTGTGCGCCATAACAATATGAATACCGATGAAAATAAAGAAAATGTTAGAACTTTTATCAAAATGTGCCATCAACATCTGCAGTTCGTGCAAGTTTGCAGTTGCATATACCACACACAAGTTTACGTAGAATAATTAAGGACATTGAGTTGAAAGTATGGCGACCTCGTTTGCTCCATCAAAAGAATTATGACGATTATGACAGGCGCATAGAATTTTGCGAATGGTTACAGCAACAACTCCATGAGAACATTGACATCAGGGACAGAATAATTTGAACCGACAAAGCTTCATTTAAATTGAATGGTCACGTTAATTTGCATAATGCCGTGTACTAATCCACTGAAAATTCTCATCTGGTATGGGAGACCAACAATCTTTCTCCAGGAATGTGTGTGTGGAGAGGAATACGTTCAACTGGTGTGCTGGGTCCACACTTCTTTGATGGAACGGTCAATTCTCAGCTATAACTCGATATGCTGCGTGATTTTGTCGTACCTCAGCTTGACACAGATAACGACGTTTGGATGCAAGACGGGGCTCCCCCTCATTATGGTAGAAATGTACCCGACTTTTTGGATAACACTTTTGAGATGTAGATCGGCAGAAGAGGAACCACTGAATGGCTTCCACGATCACCGGACTTGACACCTTGTGATTATTCAATGTGGGATATCCTGAAGGAACGCGTTTACTCACAAAATGTTCTAACCATATCCGAGTGAAGGAAAGAATTACTACGGAATTTGCAACCTTGAACAACGATAAAGACTTGTGCCGACGAATCTGTCACTCTGTTCAGAGAAGAATCCAGTTGTGTGTTAAATCTGAAGGACAACACTTTGAAGATAAGATTTAATTGTTTTCAAGTTTTTGTTTTGAAATTATTATTGTACGCTGATTAAATAAATGTTGTATCATTTAGAATTTTGTGTTTATTATTATTAAAAATGGGTAACATTTAAACTTTTAATGTCTGTTAATTGAAGCTTGGAAGAAATGTTTGGAAGAATTATTATTTATTAATGCATTAAAACATTAATAAATTACTAATATAAATGTTAAAAGAAAAGATATTGCTTCTAATAATTTATATAATGTTTTTTTCAGAAGTCAAAAATCAATTTTCAATAAATAATTTTTAATTAAACATTTCCATAAATGAAAATAATCATTACATACTTTAAAAAATAACATAAATCAATAAGATATTTTTAAAAGATAATTAAAGTAAAATAATAATATTAAAAATCATGAAATATTAAAATTTCTACACGAAAACTACATTTTTGTACTTTTATTAAAGTAGAAATTTATTGTCGGCAATTCGACAGATTCTATCAAAGGTTATATATAATAAACTAACATTAATTAATAAATGACAGTCAATCTGGCGTCGAAATATTACAATCACATTATTTTAATTACTCCCCTTTCCCTAATACGCATTATTATATATATCTTTTATTTTCATTAGTTTTTATTTTTTGCATTTTCTTTCATTTATAAGAAACATTTTCTTTAGTATTTTAATAAGATAAAAAATTTGTTTATTTTACAAGAATATTTTGTATTCAATTTTTAATTATTAAATATATATATATATATATATATATATTGATTAAAGCTTTATTTATATAATTATTGAACATGTTTCGATGTTTATATACATCATCATCAGCAATTTTCGGATGTTTAATATATGAATATTGAATTGTTTGAATAATACAATTTTAATAGATACATTTACTTTAAAAGGTATATTAGGAATTTTATATTATTATTTATTAAAGTATTATTTGGTAATAAAGGGCAAAAATATTTTCATTAAAAATTTTAAGTATTGAAATAACCTTACTTTGCCCATTCTGAATGTTAATTGATAGGTCGTAGTGTCTTAGAGATTCACAAAATTGTCTTTCGTAATGTCGTTCGTAAAGTTCAAAGTTTCCTCTCAAACAAATCGAAAACAGTTTGTAATTTGCAAGCTAATCTGGTATATAAATTTAATTGTTACGGGTGTCAAAACTCGTACATCGGAGAGACAAATCGTCATCTCAAAACCCGGATTAGCGAGCACTCGCAAATGAGTCGATCGAGTAAGATTCTTGATCCTTGGTTATGTTGTAAGGATAGAACCTCATCCATTTCAAAAGATGAGTTTTCTGTTTTCAAAAGGGTTTTGATTCACATTACGAACAACAGTTTTGTGAATCTCTACTAATAAGACACTACAACCCATCAATTAACATTCAGAATGGGCAAAGGTTATTTCAATACTTAAAATTTTATATATTTAAAAAATTTAAATATATAAAAAATTAAAAATTATATAAATAAATAAATTAAAATTTTATATATATATAATTTTTATAATTACGTGTTGGAGCGATAAAGTATAAAACTTTTGAAGTGTTAATTGTCGAAAATTGGCATTTATTTTCTTTTCCCGGTTTTATAATTAAATCCGAAATCAAAAAGAGTTTTCATTACTAAAAAATTATTTTCAATCCACAGTTTTTTTAATTTCAAATTTGGCGCTTCTTTTTCCCATAAATTTGAAATATTTAAACAACACACGTTTATTATAAAATATACATTAAATAAAAATACTATTAATATATACACTGAGAGAGTCATAAATACATCCGAACATCATACCAAAGTTACACGAATTTAATTAACAACAATCATAATTTACAAATCATCCTTACATGAAGCACGAATCAAACATTGTGAACAAGGTGCTCCTTTGTTTCTTGAACGAGATAGTATGAAAAGGTTTTCTCTCTGAACTTGTTAGTAGGGTGCAATTTTTATTCAAAAAACCCAAAAATTCAAAAATATCGAAATTTGTAGCGAAATTAATAAAAGAAATGAAACCTTACATAAGAATGAAAAAATTATTTTATTGCAATATCAGGTTAAAAATTTCATTTTACGTATCATCTGCTTTCTTTTCCATCCCCGATTTCTTCTGCTGGAAAATGAAACCGTGTCTCGAATCATAACTTATTAATTCTTTTGCTTCCGGAGCTAAAATCCTTTACAATTTTTTTCTACGGCCTAGGAGTGACATGGATATTTGTGTTTAAAGAATCGGCTAGTTGTATCTCAATGTCTTCTTGGTGGAAGGAAAATATTGGTTTTTGACTAATCTATGTCTAATCCATGAAAGAAGTATCAGAAAAAAATAATTGTTTTGAGGTTTTATCAAATATTCTTATAGGCACTTCATCTTCAGTTAAAGTTTTAGCCGATTTGAGTTTTTAAAGGGCAGAAAACAACCCAAGCCATATGCTTGTGCACAATTGAGTGCACCCACGGCCCAAAGGCTACGGTACCAAAAAACAGTGCAGATTCTCAACTATAGATGCGAGCAATATATATTGAGGTGATCAAAGTATCTATTTTTGTTAAAGAAAATGACTTTATTATTTCTTGATCGCTTGTGTTTGAGCCCTGAAAAAATTTTAGCATAAATAAAGGAATTTGTGATAAAGAATTTTGCAACTCCATATGCGTCATGACCCTGCTAGAACCGCTAAGTCTCTTGGGAAACCTGGAAACTGTACCAAATGACAGTTATGTAAAAATTGAATATAGTTTTGCAAATTTAAATAAAATTTAATCATTAAGTTTTGATTATTAAATTTGAAATTTAATATGTGTAATAGAAACATGTCAAAATATTTTCTGAATTTAATTCTGTTTCAATAATATATTAAATTTAACTTTTTCAAATGGGAAAAGGAGACGTTAAAATTAAATTGGACGATTCAGACTTACAATTTCAGACCCCAAGACTGAGGAAAAAACAGTCCAAACAACAGGCTTTCTCTACTTGAGGATGAAGCCCGAAAATAAACAGGATGGCTTGAAGTTTATTTCGATCAATCTTTACATCATTTAGGAAACCGCATAGCCAACGAAAAGTTTACCGCAAATCATAAAAGACTTTCTTTAAACAAAAATGTGTAAAAAATAACAAAATTATTAATAAATAAATAAATACGAATAAATACTTCATATCAGAAATTTGACAAATTTTTTTACAAGTTATAAAGTTTTGTTTATTTGAATCGAATTTGTGAAAGAATGTAAATAAATAAAGGGGAAATAAAGAGCGTGTTTCTAGTGAAAGAGAATCATCAATGTTTTAAAAGAAGATAAAGAAGAAACATAATCGTTAGTTTTTAAAATAAATTATTTTTCATAATTAAAACAACTTATAATTAATTATTAAAATCAAATTTCTTCATCTATGAAACATAGAACCATGCAAAAATAAGACTCAAATTTACTGCTTCTTCTTGAATAACTAATTTGCTTGTTGTATGCAAAAATGTTTGTAATTAAAAAATATAAAAAATTAATTTATATTATATTTTTGTTGTAGTTGTGCTTAAATTGGTGAAGAATTAATTTACTAGAAATTTTCAAGTAGTATTTATGAAATGGAGAACTCAGTTTTGCAGAAACAAAATGTTTTTAAAGTAATTCATAAAAATATTATAAAAGATAATCGCTAAATTATCACTTATACTTTTTAATATATTTACAGTTCACTGAAGAAGCATCCGTATTAAAGTAAACATTATATTTTTAGGTGGGTCGAAGGGTTTCGATTTGTTTAGATAAATATATAAATTAATTGTTTTAAAATAATTTAAAAATTTGTTTTTTATAAAAGTTAAAAATTCTTAGCTAAAAGATCTGTTATATTATTTATTTTTATTTCAGCTTCTTTTGACACGTGAATGTTCGTGAAAATCTGGTGTTTCAATTGGTAAAACAGTAAAGTTTGTCTTTAAAATATGTGACGCCCAAACATTGAACCTTCGCTAATTTTTGAACTTTCATGGAAAACCGTGATTTAAATTTACTTGGGTAAATAAATATTTTTTCGAAAATTAAATGATGTTGTTGATAAAACAACATGTTCCGGACTGTCTCTAAGTTGCCTTAGTTATTAAATGGTAGTAGCAGAGTCATGGCGTTGTTGGTATTTCGCCTATTTTATGTATTTTTGATTCCCAATTAAATCACCGACATTTATTTGTTCATTTTAATTTTTTAAATAGGCGTTTCATAAATTGATTTTGAATTTTAAATCATAGAATCAGTTATTGCAAAATATATACTGTTAAGAGACAAGATGATTTTCTAAGATATATTAATAACACAAGACTAAACTAATCATTCAATTGACATATCTTATATACAAGCACACCTCGATCCGGTTGCGTTACTGGAATAAGGAGATCTGCTGGGTTAGCACTACATGATTGACACCGCACACTATTACATGCATACATTATATCATCAAACTATCAATCATCTGTTACTCAATCTCATACTTCATAATCATGCATACTTTCCACATACATCTAATAATGATAATAATATTTTTATAATAATAATCTCAATAATAATTAGCAACCATAATAATAATAATTCACACATCCTTACATATACAAATCAGATAATTGTTTCAAAAAAATTGGTAAATAATTCATTAAGAACATTTAAACAAGTCTCGTTTGAATCTTTATTGCAATTACACTTAGAGTCATTAAAACTCTCAGAAGGTTATTTTTTTAAATATTTAACCTCTAAAAAATATTAATTAAAATTATTAATTTTTACCATTTTTCAATAAATCCCAAAATGATAAAAATGACATCAAATTATTAAAAATGCATTTAATTTAAATTTTACTAAAAATTATTAAACTTATTTTTAATTCTGAAATTAAAGATGTGAACTTATAAAATGATTATTTTAATTATGTTCGATTAGTCAATCACTTTCAATTTAAATAAAAAATACCAATTTCCATCTGGGTGGGAGAAGCACCATTCTAAATTCAACATACTTAAATAAACATACAGCATTCATACATTTACACATTCAAACAATTTAAAATATTCTTCACATAATTGTTTCAGAATTTCAAGTTTTGTTTTAAAATATCAAATCAATACGAAAAATCTTTTCAGCTAAAAAATTAATTTTTGCTTAGAAACTGATTTTCAAAATCAGCAAATTAATACAACTCGCTCTGATTGATCAACCAATCGACTCGATAATTTTCATTTTGAAAATTTATACGACAATTCGGAACATAACTTAGAACCTTTTCTTTGGATTTCAAATCGGTTAGTAATCAAATAATTTAAAATTAATATTTTGAATTTAAATTATTCATTTATTCTTTTTAAGTAATTGAGGTTCCGGTCACCGGATCGAGCAGGGGCAGCCGGCGCCTCTTTATCGTGTGAGAGATCCTGTACGAAGAGGATAATTGGGTGTTTCAGAAACGCTCTTAGATCCATAGAGCTCGTCAGTCACCGGTCAGTGCACTGGCAAAAGCCGCACTGCGATCGATTAGCAGCAACTCCCGTGGAATATGACTACATCTAAAGACGGTAAGTACTGCCACGGATGGTGGACAGTGAAGTCGTTCTACACGCACGATACCGGTGAGCCTAACTGGCGGGGTCGTTTTGACTAGCAGTGCGCCGATCGGACCGATAAAATTTGTTGCTGACGCTTTCCGAGATAGACAGTCGATTATCATCATTGTATCGATGAAAATATGCCAACATTCTAAAGGTGAATAAATGCATAAAATGCCGTCGCAATAATTTTATTACAAAAAGAGTGTTTAAATTTATTTTATTAAAATAATTGTTAATTCACTTTTAAGCAGTTATTATTTTCTCGATCGTTTGACCGAAACACTACAGTAATTATGGCATACATATTTATTAACAATATTAAAAATAAAATGATAAATCAGCGATATTGTCATTCATTGAAACGATTAAGATTTGAATTAAGACTTTCTTTTGGGCAGGAAATACGTGGTGGATAAAGGAAACTGTCGGAGTCAAGTATGTTAGTGTAATTTAACTTTTTGCCTTTCTTTTTTTGATATATATATATATATTTTATATATATATATATATATATATATATATATTTATATATTTTTTGATATATATATAGATATATTTTTTTGACAAAATTTGATATAACTCCTAAAAAGATTCTTATTTTATACCAATGTTATATTATAGTTTTAGTTTATTTTAAATTCACAAATGGTGTAATTATAAAAAAATATTTTCAGAATTAAATGATAATATTATCAATACAGACCAAGGAGAATTTCCAGAACCTTTCTTTGCATTTTATTAGCACCATACACTCGATGTAAATTTATAAAATAATTATTTATAATACATTACTTATTATTTTATTTAATTAAATTGTTATTTTTCTTTTTGATATTAATTGTTTATAATTTAGAAAATTATTTCATATTTTTTAATACTTTTCATTTTATAAATTTATTGATTCAAAAAGACTTCTTTTCGTTATAAAATCTTACTTCTGTTTCAGATTAGGATTTAGAACTTCCAAAAATAAATACAACTAAATTTTTATGAATTTATTAACAAATATTATTTATTTTTAAAATTAATACAAAAAGTATTTCAATAATAAAAATAATTTTATTATATTTTTTTATTTTAATAAATAATGTAAAGATGGGAAAATGTATTCTGCTTAACATTATTGCGACATACCATGCATAAAATATGATTTCATGTCTTATAAGAGAACACATGTTGCGTGTATTTATTTATATTTATATTTTTTTATATATAGGGTTTCTTTTGAGAATAATAATTATCTCAAATAAGAAAAAAATTATTTTAAATAAAGAAATATTTTTTTTCTTTGAATTTTCTTAACAAAACAAGCAATTCAGAAGATTGTAGCATCTTGTTAATTAAGCCCAATTTTAGGGTTTTATTAAGGGTAAAAAAATAAACAGTTTATTAATCTATCATTTTTTGATAGATTTTGAAGTAATTTGAGACACCAATTTAATTATTTTTATTTATTTAATTTTTCTGCATGGATTTGATGTAGAAAATTTCTTTTTTAACTGCTAGTTATTTCACGATAATTATTATATTTTTATAAATATTATATGTATTATATATAAATTTTCATCACTGCGATTTATGGTTATATAATAATATACAACAGTTTTTCAAAACCCTAAAGAACACATTTTAATAACCCTAGTTTAAAGCATATTTATCTTTTATTTCATTAATTAAAAACTATGATTTTAATGATTTATCCTACTCATTGAAAATAAATCAAATTTTATTCTTTTATTTCATTTTTTACAAAAAATTATTTTTAATATTACAAATTTTAGATTTTAACTCAAAAATGTGTTTTTATGTTTATGTTATAATAATGATTTTAATGATCCTTGATCATACTTAAAGATGTCTTTTTAAAGATAAAAATAATCAAAGATTGCTTGGAAAGTTCTTATCGTTTTTACCAATTTCGGTTTTCAGAACTACAAAATATAATAATGCCGTCAATAAGCAAACTAGGATTACAATGTCCTTGGGAGGGTATTGTGCTCTTTTAACACTGCCGATGTAATTATTACATCACTTCTCTTTCATTGATTTAAAAATTCTCTATACAATTTAAAATTCAAATTTAAATTATAATTTTTAGAGCTTAAAATATCCTATCAAGATCAACAACTTTTTTGGCGCGAACACTGTCCTTTATCACACTCTTCTTAATCTGAAACTGCTCTTAATACTAATCTCATTAAGGCCGTCAATCTAAGATCAATGATGCCCGCCTGGGTAGTTTCTAATAGAAAACCCACAACAAATAACTCAAGAGCTTGCGCAAACTTTTGGCGTAACAAACGGAATTCTTTTATGTTTGAATCATGAAGGCTAGAGGCATGGTGTCAAAAATGTTTTAGTCAACATTTTACTCAACTTTCATTCGAGCTTCACCAAAATGTCTGTTTTCTAGTGATACTGCTGATAATAAATACAATCTTCATTTTTGGTGTTGAGCTCGGATTCTAAAATTAAACTCATGACATAAAAATTTATTTTTATTACAAGTATAGTTTGTTAAACAAATATTTTCGAGGAACCTAAGCACTTTCTTTTTTACTCAAACTTTATAAATAAAATAGATATGAATATACAGTGCGTTCCAAAAGTCTGTTCGCACCCATTGAAATTTTGATTTATGCTATTTATTAAATTTTTTAATTTGTTTAAATGCTTTAATTTAAATAATTTAAATAAAAAGAGCTATTACTAGATAATTTCATGATGCATATCGGATCAGCAATTCAACTTTTTTTTTCTAAAATTGGCTTCGAAGTGCAATTTCAGTGAACCAATAGAACCCGTGGGAATGGAATGGTTGAAAGCTCTCATTGGACAATGCAGTACGGCTTAAAAAGTCATTATGCTGTTTGCAAGCCTTTATTGAATGGAAAGCAACGAAAAAGAAGAGTTGAATGGGCTCGGGATAAACAAAATTGGGACATCGATAAGTGGTCGAATGTAGTTTTTAGCGATGAATTCCGCACATATAACCGCACTCTTAGCGAAATCGTTAGAAGGTTTGACAATGAAAGGCTTAGTCACATTTGTACTAAGAAGGTCCTCCAACACGGTGCCCAAGTTCATGTATGGGGATCTTTCTCCAGATTTCATGTTGGTATCTTAAAACGGATAAACGGAAATTTAAATTCGAAGAACTATCAATACCTAATTGTCAATAACATAGACATTACAGGGCAATGCTTGGTATTCCCTCTTCCAAATTTTATA
>MQRK01192469.1:29756-46374 GCA_001938485.1 Girardia tigrina | reverse complement strand
TAAAAATGAAATCGTTCTTGCTCTGTTTTGAACACAATTTAAAAAGTTTTGGATAAAAAAAGTGTCGTTAAAAAATAAAAGGTGTTTCGTGTCAAATGAAGTTGTTTTCAATTTAAAAATTTGGATAAAAAAAGTGTTGTAAAATACATAAATGGCATTGATTACCGATAAAATTGCAAAGGAAACAAAAATATATTATTCCGACCTGTCTTATATCTTGCATGTGTTTTATGAGAGAAATAATGTCTGTTGTCAACTTTTTGATTGGAAAGGGTGCCAATCTTAATTCTGATAGCATACACCACCGGTCACCGTTGTGGTGGGCGGTTTGGAATCAGAACGAGCAAATAGTTCAATCATTGGTGAATAAAAATTGTGAAATAAATTTTGTCGATAAAGAAACTGGCCTCACACCATTAGATCTTGCGGTTTCTTATGGAAACTATCGAATTTGTCAACTGTTATTGAACGCCGGTGCAACTTATTACCCTCACAACCTTTTATATTGCTTCGTTGAGAATTATATAAGTATCAATGACGATAAATTTAAAAACAGTAATTATCGTAAACAAAATAATCTACCAAATATTGATATTATTGCATGTTGTGAAGATACTGAGAATATAAAAGATTCTGATGACCAAAATAATTCCGTAAAAATCGATTTAACAATTTCCAGCGATACTAAGACTGTATGTGTTAGTGAAGACTCTTGTGAATTTGAATTGTGTAAACGACATGGAATTCCGCTCATTGTTTTGTTCAATAAAATGAAAAGCACCTTTCAACCGACATGTAAAATGAGAAATAATTCTTCTCTTTCTAAAATATCGTGGAGGCACGGCTTCCTGTCCACCCATCATTAAGTGTTACTGAGAAAAAAGATGAATAGAATTCTTTAATCGAAAGTTAAAGTGGCGGCAGAAGCAATTTGAGAGGGACAGGACCCAACGGATGGTTTAAAAATGCTCCACAAAATCCACCATTTTGGGGCGAAACGGATATCGTTTTTGGTAAGGAAACTGTTGGGCCCAGGACGCATGACCGAGGGGTAAATTCAGGAATTAATAAAAGAGTGCCATCGGTGCACATCAATCGTCCCGGCACCGGGGAAGTGGAACAAGGAAGAGCTCAGCGTCAATAAAACATGGAAGGGACTTGCAATGGATGTGACGCACACGTATGATGGAAAATTCATGACACTGGTCGATTTCGGGCCGGGCGATTCACAGGTTTGAAGAAGATCGCCTCAGAATACGACGTGGACTTGTGCGCAGTACTGAGAGCTGTCTTCAACGAGTTTGGGCCGCAGCAAGAAAATCTAATGGATAACTTCACGACTCGCTCCGTGTTAGCTATTCTGAAGCTTCAATTAGAGATCAGAACCGAGATTTGGTTTCGGTGCGTAAATCGGCCCAGCGAAAAAAGTATCGTCAAACGGCACCATTGGACCATCAAACTGATGGCGGCGCGCAGCGATAGACCGATCCCCGACATGGTGGCGTGGTATAGCGCCACTTCAAATTCGGCGGGCGTAATTCCGGCATCTACTGTGTTCGCACAACGACGGAGGGACAGCTTCCGGTCTATTTCACGGACTAGCTCCCAGGAAATAGTTAAATAGTGCAGAAGAGAGAACTGAGTTGACGACGCCGTCTTCGTAAAACCGGAAAACACGAAGTGAATAACCCAATGGAAGCAGGCAGTCGTGAGTGGAATTCGCCGACTTAATCAAGTTGAAGTTGACTGCATTCCATACCATGTGTCCCATGCCAGATGTGGGGTCAGTAGAGCCAGTGAAGGGCCAACCGCAACCATGGGTCGGCCCTGGGATGAACGCCGACGGCTGTAGCGACAGCTCCGATTCTGAAGATGAGCAGCAGTAGAATAAGGAGAGAAATGACTCCGAGAGTAACCAGTACTAGATCGACGAGATTAAGAAGCCAAGACCAAAATGAGTTACTATCTGGCCGGCGTAATATGGTGGCTTCATTTGCGCAGGAGCAATGGCATTGGGAAGAGACGGTATTGCTCGGTGTACGAATGGAGTGCGCATATGTGTCTTTAAGGCAAGGGGAAATTTGAATTAATGCGATATATAATAGTTGTTTTAATTGATTTATTGTCAATCGAATGCAGAATTTGAAATACAAGTTTCTCAGTAGCGTTTCTCAGTTTTGGTTTTAGAGCAACATATACAATTAATGTTTCCTCATAAATAACACATTATAATAGGTATTAAATTACATTTTTAAGCAATCATAACTTATTGTTAATAAAATTACAAAAAAAATTTAATGACATTAAAGAGATTATATATATATATATATATATATATATATATATATATATATGTGTGTGTGTGTGTGTGTGTTTAAAGGCAAAAATATCATTCAGACATTATGCAGAATCAAGACTTAATTACGAACAATGACATCAGTGTAGAGATTGTATGGCTTACCGATAATTACCATTGACCAGGAATTATGTGCTTCCTTAGAGACTAAGGAAGTTTTAGACACATTGGCGATGAAGTCCAAAAGATGCTACTGTAGTTATAGAATAAATGTATGTAATTTTATTTCTAATAAATTTTATTAAATGTGGTATTTTGATTGTATTATAAATTTAATATTTCTATAATAAATATTGATAATCTTTTTACTTTGAAAATCAAAACTCATATATACAAAAATATTATATAATATTATATTACCCCTTTTATGGAAAGTACTTGCAATTCCAATTTTACTCAATGTTCTTCATACAAAATGTTTTGGTTTGAGATGTGATATGAATCTTACAATTTCTGATAAAAAATATCTTCGTCAATCGGCATTCTAAATAATTATTTGTAAAAATATTTTTTGCATAAGTAAGATTCAAATATCTTCAAAAATTTACAAAATTATTATGATAAATTTAAGTAATTAGTTCTAAAATCACCGACAAAAGTAATGCGCTTCTTCGATGAAATATTTTACTAAATTTATTTACAAATTAATTAACTTCCGAATTTGAAATTAATGTAAAATTAAAATATGATTATTTTATTGGATAAATAAAGTAAAATTATATTGGATTAAAATTTGTATAAATTAGTAAAATAGAAGCTTGAAAAATCTTTTCTGGGAATTATGGAATTAGGTTATTTAATCACTGTTAATAACAGAAGCGGGATCGTGTCTTCAATGTTTAAATTATATTTTCCCGGTAGAAATAAATTATTTATATTTTTTAAAGAAATTTAATTTACAGAAATCGCTTACACATACACCGTTATATTTCTATTACAATCGTTCTTTGGTTTCTTTGGGAATATTTTAACCATATTTGCAGTATTCACAACAAAAGTACGTTTCCAAAGATTATATTTTTATATATTTTAAACAAAAAAATAATTAAAAATTGAAAGAAATTTAATTGAAAGTTTAAAGTTATATAAAAATTTTGATTTATAAATGTTTAAAGGATGATGGTCGATTTTCATAAAAATTAGAAAAAATTGTATTGAAATAAAAAAATGTTGTAAAATCGGGTTTCATAAATGATAATCACAAGATTATATTGATGGAATATTGCGTAAATAATTATTTCATTTTATTCAATGAATAATAATATACATAACTAAATTATTCTAAATCTCTATTTTAATAGGAATTGAATTTTGAAGGCAACCTTTTTGTGGTCAATCTGGCTCTGGCCGATATTGTCGTGAGTGGTTTTATTGATCCGATGAGCGTCCTCGGTAGAATCTTTATTTAATTTATATTTCTTAACCAATAAAATATAAATTACTTATCACATTTTATCTAGAAAATATTAATTTAACTTTACAACATTTAAAAATAGAAGCAAAGAAATTGTAATAGATAAAATTCAAATTAAATACATTTTTTAAACGAATAAAAAAGTTAAAACTGTTTTCTTAAGGAATCCTTCCACCATTGTGACGGAACTCTTGCTAGAGAATCGGATTTCTTGTCGACAAATTTCACCAATTAGATCGTTCCAGTCGCACCCTATTCCTGCACCAGTTTCTTCGTCAAAAAGCCACTTTAATAGTGCTTCTGATAGTCCGTGTACTTGAATCCTTTTACCTCTACATTCCAGCACCATATTAACTTTTTTAGTACGGCCCCAAATTCATCTCTTTTCCTTAGCCAACAATTACTATCTACCATTGCATCGTTTAACTTCAGACACAACAATGGTTAAACTGCTTGCGACGCACCACACATGATCTCTGTTTGACCTTGGAATATCCCACACTCCGCTAACGGAATCAACTCTATCTAACTGGGTGTTTATATCGCCAATCTGTGTTATTGTCCCAATTCTTCCAACTCACAATCATTTTTTTAGAATACTGCAGTAACTAACTGAAAATAAGGAAATGCCAAATGACTTGCTTGCACCACGTTAAAACATGCCTTTTTGTCATCAAGGAACTCACATCTTGAATAACATTATCACATTTCCATTTTATATACTTGAAGTTCCAGAACAGAACTCCACTGAACTGCTCAACTGGTTTTGTACTTAGCCCAAACTTCCTTAATATATCCGACCATCCTGATTGGTGATCTTGTTCAAATTTACCACGATATTATCTACTTCATCACTTATTTAATTTTTGAATCACTTGACAGCATAAATTCGATAACAGCAGACATAATCTTTGACGCTTCGTTCAACCGAAAATTAAGCCCCCTAACGCGTATATCTTCCCTTTATATCGTACTACCTGGTATTTCCACAACACTCGGAACATGTGCAATTGAAAATATGTATCTTTCAAATCAACTATAAGAGATTTGTACCCATTTCATGTAATGTCCTAAGCTATGATCATTGTATTCTAAATGACTGTAGGCATATTAGTTCAACTCTGGGAAATTCATCAGTGGTCTGACATTTGCCTTACTATACTGAACATCTCATTCGAATCGATCCTTAAACTCCTATAACCATCCTTTTCGTTTCAATCTTTCAACTTCACCCTCAAAATAATTCTGGATTTCTCGCTTAACAGGGTAGAGATGAACTTGTTCAAGCTATCGCAGCACAAATGAAAAAAATGAAATTCACCGACGCAGTCAGACTCTTCAACGGGTCCGAGAACTTTGCAGACTGGTGTCGCAAATTCGAGGTGATGACAAATGTCAGCGAAATAGATAAGATTTTTCCGATGCTGCTCGAAAAATGGGCCTTCAATCTGTTTTCCGGGATGCTGACAGAGAAACATAGGCTATCCGACGGAGTAAAGGAACTGTGAGATTTGATCAAGAAGTTCGCGTTGGATCTGCGGGGCCTCGCGTCAACAGCCTGTGACGAACAAGAGCACCTTTAATTCAAAGTCTGGCCTATCTACCAACCGACGTTTCCCCTCATTTATCGTACAATGTGGTTAAAAAGGGAAAATCGCTAGGAGACTTGCTCTCAATGTCACAAGCACGGGTAAGTAGATGGGAGGCACCTGATGAGATGGGGACACGACTACCGATGTTTGATGACACCGGATAACAGGTGAACGTAACAGCGGTGGCGATGAAAAAAATAGGAGGTATCCGAGCGCGTTACTCGAACCGATAGAGCCACGGGCCGCCGAGTGGAGAGGAAAATGTAGATCAGGAGAATCCCATGACTAGAATCAGTCACAGTCGGTACTTTATTTGAATGCGGCTGACCACAGTGCCAATGGCAGACAAAAAATGAATAGCAGACCATCACTATTGCACATATGCGGTGACTGCGAGTCCTATAGCACATCTTCTGATAATCGAAGTCCAGTTTGGTAGGCGGAATGTGAGTGGTATGGTGAATACAAAGAGCTCAATATCCATGATCGACGAACAATCGGTACCATCATTCGGTGCGATGTGAGTTTTCGAGAGACTGCAGACGGTGCTATGTCCGACAACAATAGCTGCGCCAAACTCTGAGTGGAATCAGAGTGGAAAAGCTCCTGGATAAGGACACTATTTCTATGAGTCTGGAATCGAGGAGCATAAATATCATTCAATCATGAATTTGGAGAAACCTATGAGAGAAAAGCAACGACAGCTCTGATCAAAGCGCCTCGAGGCGAATCGGAACGTGGGTAAGAGGTGAAACAAGCGACACCGGTGTAAATATCGGACGTCGATTTCACTGCTGACTTTGATGAAAATAGTGGGCAGTACGCTGATCAACCTGGTTGTGGAAGAGGAGCGGATGAGCATGACTGTTACACTCATTTGCTCGTAGGGATCCTGAAGAGAACGAAAATGTTGAGAGGCAATCGTCACTTCGTGACAGCCTACAAATCGAGGAAGCAGAGTCCATAGAGAAGTCCGACTCTTCTAAATAGCTCACTAGCGGTCGGCCCCACAGAAAAAATTTGCGGACCGAGACGATTCGAAGATCTTTGATGTGCAGATGACACAGTCCTTTTGTTAACCTGAGTTGTAAGATTTAGAAATGATTCAAAGTATATTCAGCAAAATATCTCATACTCCTTTGAGTTTATGTTCCAATCCGGTTAAACAATTTTCGTGTAAATGGTGCAACGCCAGATAAATGTTGAGAAACTTCTCATCATCTCTGTAAAATGATTCAGGAGCATGCAAGATTGGGTAATGGTAGTAATATTGCTGGGCATATGAAAGTTTGTCGATGGGAGGTGAAAACACCTAATTTAAAATATTGTGCAGTAATTTTAAAAATTATTTGAAAAAATTCATTTGTGAGGCATTATTGATCAAATCATTTAATCTATCCATTAATGTCAAAACAAGTCTCTCTTCCAGTTTGTTGAAAATATATAATTAGTTATTGTGCAAGATGTTTGCATAATCATTAATTTTCTATATATAAGACAGTAAAATCCACCGTTATTAAATTTTTGAATAGCGTTATTAATTTGGTTTTATTTTCTGATTTTGATGACCTGGTCGTCGGAACGCTGTTTCTTCACTTTAGACAACCAGAAGTTATTTTTTAACTTGTAAAAATTATGGAAAAGAGTAAAATGTGATAAGTTCAGAAAATCAATGTATGTTTCTTGGAAATACCTCGTGACAAAGATATAACCGAATAAATTATAAATAATGAAGAATGCAAAAATGTTTTTAATTCCATTAGATACCGAAACTTTTTTACAAATATAAAACAATAGAAATTTGAATTTATTGTCTTCTATTTAATTTATAAATATTGGATAATTGTAAGGTAGTCGCTAATTTTTATTTTGCCAAAAATGACCAAATAATCAATCAGATAGTAATTTTTTATTGATTCATGTACTGTCATGCAACTTGACAAATTTTCAGCTCAATCAAACTACGGAAAGTGGGGAAAAATCAATTGCAAAAGTACAAAAATCGCGGATAGGCAGACAGAAACACAGAGATTAAAGTAAGTTAATAAAAATATATTAAAAAGTTATGACTTTGGAAAGTCTATATCAAATCTTTATAAAATAATTATAAAATTTTATCAATTATAAAACATGTGACTTCGTGTACTGTTAGAAGTCTGTCAAATTGATGGATGACGTAAATTAAATTTTTACATGGTTGAATACAATAATAATCTTTTAAAAGAGCTTTATTATGAATGAGAATTGTAAGTATGAACAAAATATTATTTTGTTTTTATAATTCATATAAATATTTAATGATTTACTTGAGATATTAATTTTTTCAGTTTTCTGTCAAGAGTTTATTTTTATAGTTTCAAAAATGCAACAAGGATGTGAGGCAAGTAAAAGTTTTCAAACGGGTTTTATTTTTAACAAAATATTTTTATTGAAAATTATATTGTAAGTTGATAACTTCGAATTGTTATTTTATTTATCATAAAATATTAAAGTAAGCAAAGAATTTTCAAAGAAATTTAAATGAGCTCAAAAATTCATTTAATAAAAACGTAACACAATTAACATGATTTTAAATGTAATAATGTGTTTATTTCGGTAATCATATACAGAGAAAACACAGCTTATTAAAATAATATACATGTGTCTTGTGAACGCTAATTTGATATTTTTGAAAAATAAGTATGTTTAAGCTTATTTTTAAAAATAAAAATCACAAATATTTATTATTATTAAAATTTTACAATTGCCAAGACGGGACTTGATCTGAATGTTTGTTGGCAGTTTTTTTTCAGCAGCGGCACCGTTCGCCAGTCGGTGCCCATTGTATGTGAGCTCAATACTTCAGTTTGTTCAAGTACATCTAACACAGATAGGAGTGTGCCATGAAGTTCAAGCATGAACTCACAATTCGTCTACAGAATCTTCCTCGCCTAACACAGCCCCTTCCTGGAGTAGAAGAGTATCTCTAGGATTGTGTTTAGGATCACGAAACTCCGAGAAGTCATGAGCATCACGTCCATCACAGAAGGCTTTCCACATTCTTGCAGACCGTCGGATGTTTGATCGGACAGAGGCAATCGCATTGGCCTTTTCTCTGTCTGATAGGAAAACGGCATCTAGTGGTTTGTTATTGGCAGGGATCCATGTGCCAATAGCACCTACAACAAATGTGTAAAGCAAAACTGTGTGATCACGGTATTTATCTTTAATTGCATCGCGGAGAAGTTTGTACTTAGCCAAGTTGTCCCTGTTCGTCTTGTCCAAGTTCTCCTTCTCATCAAAAGGACACTTTACATCAATCAGGACTATTCGCTTACGATCCGGAAAGAACAATTGCAAATCAACCCTCAAGGTTGAATAAGCAAACCTGCAGGTGACATTTACATAAAATTCGACATTGCAATACTCTTGGATTTCAGCCTTTAAAATGTAAACCACCGTATCATGGCGAGCATTTATATAAGCCTGAAGAGTATAGCAATGAGAAGCAACATGCTCTAAAGTCTCATTGTAGCCTCTACACCAACGGCAAACAACAACTTTCTGGAAACGGCATCAAACTTGAAGTTTATAGGACCGACTACGATGAACAATCTTATTCAGAGTAGGACAGACAACTTTTGAAAACTACAGAAGTTGAGTAACCAGAAAGAGAGATAGAAGAAGCCGAACGACCAGCACTTGTTTGCTTCTTCAGTAATTAAGATAGTGAAGAGAGAGACACTTTCGAAGAAATATAGCAATCTCATCTTTATCTTGGTAACTAATGGTGGAAGAAACCTGATACGATTAATTCTGTAAAAAGATGGAGATAATAAGAGATGGATGACTCTCACAAAATTTGACGGTGATCCCATATTTCTCATGTAGAACATGGATGACATGTTGGATTTTATTCCACCAGGATCCAAAAGCCGATTGTTTATAACCCGTATTGATACAGTCAAACTTACACGACTCATCAGTTTTGAAGCATGTTGCAAAAATATTCGAGCAGCTTCTTTCACAAAGATATCAGGTGATGTAAGAAGGTAATAAGAGTGTGTGACTGATTGCACAAGATACTCATCAAAGGTAGATGTAAGACCTACTCCCCCATGAACTTTGACAGAATACAGGTAACCGGTAGAAACTGATACATGAAGACTTAACCGTTCTTTGCGTTCAATTATAACCAGAACATCCAAACCTGTTGTGAAAGCAGTTAGATCTGGAAACGGGACGTAAGTGTTACGAAAGTAAAACACCATTTTAGAATGCACAAAGATCTGATAAGCATGAAGTTTTTGAGTATGTGAGAGAACAGAGTTCTTCAGAATCTCAAGATCATCAAGAACACTCTTAATCACTTGTTCCGGAGTGTGACGAAGAAGACGGGAAATAAAACAACCCAAATAAACATAACCTTCATCAGCCTTTTTGTGTGGAATCGGTTGATCGCCAGGACATATTTGATTGTTGTCATGATAGGAAAAGTCCATATAGGCACACTTTGAACGTCGGAACTCCATACCAGTGAGCTTGATATACTTCGAAGCAATGTTAACCAAAGTTTGAAGAGCCAAGCAAGATGTGCCAAAGAGAACTAAATCATCTGCATATGCCATATAGGAAATGGAAGTTTCACCCATCCGAACTCTATGAGGGAAACCTAACAGATCAAGCTTATTTAAAATGTGGTTTATACTTATATTGAAAAGAAGCATTGAGAGGGGGCAACCCTGCCGAACACCAACATTCACTGCAAGACGGTCAGTACTTTGACCTTCACAGACGATTGTAGTGTGACAGTCGCGATACAGTTCCCGAATTATTTCAATAGAGGTGAGATGAAGGCCCATTTTTTCGAGGACGAAAAGGATATATTCAACAGAAATAGTATCAAAAGCCGCCGCAACGTCCACGAAGGAAAGATGAAGCTCAGTTTTCATACAATTCGTATAATAATCAATAATGGCAGGAAGAAGAAAAGTGTGATCAGTACAACCATCCGATGGACCAAGACTTTTTTTTGGTTTATACTTATAACTTTATAAATATATTTTTTTGAATTTTACGATAAATTTATACATATATTTTTTAGGAATATTAGCAGGAGAAATTTTCTTTCTGGATAAATACGGTTTCTGCAGATTCATTGCCGGAACATGTCTCACATCTTGTATTTGCTCGTTACTCAACATATGTACTGTCGGTGTTAACCGTTTCGTTTTCATAGTTCAAAATCATTATTATAGAAGACTATTTACCCATCGAACATGTTATATGTATTGTGCTCTTACTTGGATTGTAGCTTTTCTTTTGCAAGTTTCTAATTATTTTGGATGGGGAGGTCATATATATGATCGTAAAACCTTAAGCTGTACTTATGACAGAATGGCTGATCATTCTTTTACAATATTCTTTGCCGGATTCATTGTGTCATTACCGGTTATTATCACTTCATACTGTTACATTAGAATTTATCTGTTTTGGAAGAAACATTCGGCTAAAGTAGCAAATCTATCAAAAGAAAACAAATCATCTCAAATTAAGTCAATGAAACTAGCAAGAATGTTATTTCTATTATTCTTCATGTACGTGGTTTGTTGGACTCCTTACGCAGTCGTTGCGATTTCGGATATTTATGATACATTTAATATAATAACTCATATTACTGCAGTACTTTTGGCTCATCTGAATAGCTCTCTAAACCCAATATTATACGGCTTAACGAACCAACAATTTAAGGAGGCGTACAGTCGCCTTCTGAGAAAGCTATTTTGCATGAAGAAGTTAGAAAAGACATCGATTAACACAGCTTCAATATCCCTCCCCACAGGATAACATTCATTTAACATTGTCATTTTTAGAATACTATTAGAGTTACTTTAGCAAAAAAATGATGTATGTGTTCTTTTTAGTTAGTTTTTATATTGGCTTATTAAATTAAAATATATTAGTTTTAATTGAGTTTTGTATACCATTTAAAAATCAAAGAAAAAATTCAAACCTTATTTTATTTGGATTTAAAAGTAGAAAAAAAATAAAATTTACAAAATATGTAATAAAAAATAATAAATTATAAATGTATGACCTTCGTTCTCAATACCAACCTGTATTTGAGCAAACGCTGATGGACGGTGGTTTGTTTTGGGGAAAACACCAGAATCTTAAAAGGCATTTAAAATATAAATTAATAATAAAGTTATTTTTAATATAATAAGTAAATTTTTTATTATAATAAAATTGATTTTGTTATTATTTATTGATAAAATATATATTTGATGATGTTCCTCTCATATAAATGAGTTTTAATATCCTTATTTTAAGAAAATGTTTGTCATTTCTTATAGCTTGTAATATTAATTTACTTTTAAAAATAAATTAAATATTTAATAATAATAATTTACAAATATAAAAAATATTGATTTAATAAATAAGGCAAAATGTGCATAAAAATTTTAAATTGAGATTAAATATTTCGAAGGTTTATATTTCATCATTAGATAAGTGATAATGGCCATTTATACCGCCAAACATTTGAAATGAATTATATAAAATTTCTTGTGTTATATTTTATCTCATACAGTAGCTGAAAGAGCACATAATCGAGGATTTGAAAATGAAGGTAAAACTGCCAAAAGACATTTTTATAAAATAGATTTTTAGATGAAGTATTTTTATCTAAGTAATGAAACAAATTTTCATTGTTCTTCAATAATTTACTTTTGAAAAAAAAAATTTATTTCAAACTTTCTTAATTATATTTTAACTTTTAATTAACTTTTAATTTTTAATTATATTTTAAACTTTCTTGATTATATTTTAAAATATTATTTCCTACACTAAAATCTATTAAGACTACTTCAAATATTCTAAAATATACTTTGACAATAAAAATGGCGCACCTGACTCTAAAAAAAGATTGACTCATAAATATTTCTTGATTGTGTCACTTGAGATAACCTAAACTTTTTTGTTTAATTAAGATATAATTTTTTCTTAAAGTTTTAAATTCTTAAAATTTTACATATTTATCTAATTATCAAACACAATTTCTAACTTATCTTCCAGATTCTAAAACTCAACTACTCTGTTTTATCGAAGTTACTGAAAATATTTTTACTAAAAATTTCGTAATTTTCACAACATTTTTCTTTTTTAATTAATTATACATTCGTAAATATTTATAGAAGCAAGACGGAGTCTTAAAATTTTGAAAGATATACCTTTGTATTTGTTAAAAATTAAGTTTTATTTTATATGATAAAAATATTAAAATTCATATTAAAAATAAGGTAATAAAATGGAAGGATTGTATATAGAATGTAATTATAATTATAATTTTCTCTGGTATACGAGGCAGTCTAGGATTTCTTTAACCAGTGACAGTAAATTTTTTTATTACACATTTTACTTCATATTTTCTATAGTCTTAGTTTCATTATTGTAAAATTAATTTTAAATTACTTGAAATTAATACATTCTTAAATAAGGACGTCTTTCTTATGTCTTGATAAATTATCATATCCTATCAAATTAAAAAAAAAAACAAATCAAATTAGAATATTTTTCAAAGTCAAAATTCCTTATTTTTAACATAAATAAAGTTAAATTAAATTAAAAAATAACAAGAGTTTAACAAAAATTAAGTGATAAAAACTGTAAAAATATTTTTTTAAAAAAATAGTTCATTTAATTTTTTTATTATTCACGAATTTTAGACCTGTACAAGTAAATCACGAAAAATAATATTCATTCTTTATGCGGACAGAACTCTAGTTGGCCAACAGATTTTTTTATATTTGTTGAGTATATATTAAAATGTATATTTCTTTGTTTAAATTAATAAAATTTATCAAAATATATTGTTATTAATTTCGTCGGATTAACCGCCATTCACCTTCTGAATGAATTAGCATTAGCTTTATATGATTTAAGTGATGATTTTTGCATTGATATATGTTCTATGGTTTCTATTGATATGTCAAATAATTTTTAAAAAAATAAAATCGATTCACAGAATAAAATCTTATAAATTTAAGTAAATTATTTGGAGATTTTCAATTTGGTGTCCAAAATACAGTTTTAAACTTAAATGATGAAAATGATTTTCAAAGTCTGTGTTATCGATTTAAAAATTACAGGGATAGAGTTACGTGTGATGCCTTATTATTAAGATACATGGGTCCAAAAATTAATATTCAAGCTTCACACTCAACTTCTCTGTTAAACATTTTAAAATAAAGCATTTATGACATAATTGTTTATATAACCAAAAATCAAACAGAAAATAAAGAATTTATATATATCAGAAGATCTACTCCAGATGATTTCAAGAAAATAATTACAGCAAATTATGAAATTATAAAAGTTTTAGAGAGTGAAGAGTGTGTTGATAAAAACGTTTTAAAAATGCTTATTCTTTGTTCGAATATGTGCGAAAAAGATTAAATTCAGAAAAACAGACAAATACACTTGATAATTATTTTATGAAAAAGTCTTTTAATTAATAAATGTTATTAAATTTCTTCAGTTTTTTTCAATCCGCCTACCCCACTCAATCTGCAACTCCCGCTCAATCCGCCAAATTCTTAAAAACCCCGTTTCATTTCTAAGCGGATTAGGCGGGGAAACCGTAGTGTTATCAAATATTACCAAAAATAAAGTAAATATATGTGTTGGATAAATGTAAATAATAAATAAATAATTTATAAGTAATGGTGAGATTCACCATTATTTTTTTTATGTATATTATAATTCTAAATAAAATATTATTATTTATTTATATTTTTAAATAAAATAATATATAAATACTATCTTTAAATTGAATTTTAAAGGTTTGATGTGAATGCCAAATTTCAAAAATTTAAAAAGTTTTACTGGCTCATTAGGAGCCAATGCGTTAGGTGAAAATTAAAGTACGTAAATGACAATCAATATATAAACACTGTCGCTAGAATGTGCAGTTCATAAGTTTAGAATTTTTGAATAGAATTAACCTATTTCTATGAAGAAGAAAAATTTAAAACAAGAAGGACTAAATTTATAAAGGAAGAATTAAAATTTATAAGAAGATACTCAATTTTGAAATTTAAATTTGATCTACAATTTTTTTGAAAATTTTAATATTTGAAAGGAAGAAAATTTTAATTGATTGGAAAATATTGGAGAAAAGTTAAATTAAATTTTATTGGAGAAGGTTGAATCATTTCTGTATGGAAAACTAAGATAATTTCTGGTTAGGCGAATGCATATTAATATTATTTATAAAGTTTCTCTTTAAAATAATTATCCTCAAATTTAGTAATATTTTTATAAATATAAATATATCTTTGTTTACAATTAAAATTACTTTTCATAAACTGATTTTTATTCTGGAGGAACTGATTTTTTATTCTCTTCAGTTTAAAATTTAATATTCACACGTAAAATTGTTAGGATATAATTTATTTATACCTATCTGTAATAATTTTAACTTATGAAGTCCATTAAATGAAAATTTTGATAATATTAACCGGTCTCGAAGATCTCCAATAATCATAATATCGGCTAGACGCTATAACCTTCACCACTCACAACAAACATACATTGTAAATTTTATAGTTAAATAAAATATTTTTAATACAAAAGAATTTTTCATTTTGATTTTGTTTTTAAACCAAAGAAGCTAAACATCTTTTGTAGAAGGTAAAATTACTATTACATTAAAAAAAATTATTATGTTATTAATAACTTTTTAAATATTTTACGAAAGGTAAAATTTCATCAATTTTTTTTACAAAAAAACATTTTGCAATTAAATAGTTAGTAATAAGATAATAAATTTATTTTAAAGCATAGAAAAAAAATGTTTTCCAACCGTTTATCAAAGAGAATTTCGTCATTGAATCAGTGAATGGCAATAACAATATCGGAGATTTCAAGGTCGATGAAAATGAAAATAGAGATGAAGAAGTAGGAATGGAAAATGAATGGTATGAAGACAATGATGATGAAGGAGATGAAGATAATGAGGAGGATAGTAATGATGAAGATAATCATGAAGATGGGGAACACAGAGAAGACGCTAACTATGAGGAGGATGTAAATGGTGAAAATGGGTGTGATGAAGGATGGTGAAGAAGAAAACATTGTCGATGATTATAATCATTTTTAGTTTTTACTGAGTTTTTTTTTAACATTTTTGATTAACGGATAACATGAAATAGTAGGACACCTACTATTTTAATAGTAGGTGGAAAAAAAATTGAAAAGGCGCCCAATATTGGTTTACACCTACTATTTGGTGCTTTTGTTTTTTTTTTACTATTTGCTTTTTTTTACTATTTGATTCCACCTACTATTTTAATAGTAGGTGGAAAATTTTTTGAAAACTTCATTACACCTACTATTTCATATCCACCTACTATTTGATGTTATCCGTTAATTGTAATTACATGCCTATTTCATGTGTCATTTAAATTTACACGATGCATGTTCAAATATTGTAAAAATTGAAATACAAAAAATGAATGCCAACAAATAAAAGTTTAATTCAAAACACTGATAAGAGTTTAATAAAATTTTATTTCATTTGTTCATAGAGTTTATAGTCTCCCAAAAATGTCGGAAATGCCACAAAAATCTTCAAGACGTATGTAGATTAAACTCAGATTCGTCCAGAAATAAAATGGTTCTAGTTCTCATTACCTAATATCTGTGTACAAAATGTTTGTCTCTGTATGATATTATGGATCGTTAATCTAACCTTAAACCTTTTCTTTAATCCATTTCGTGTCAATTCTGCATTTGAGGAATATTTTAAATTTGGTATGTTGAAATTGGTTTGTTGAATTTTGTATGTTGAGTTTAGTATGTGGAAATGTGTCTCCCACCCAGATGGAAAATTGATATTTTAGATGTTCACGATAGATAATTATTCGAATATAATTTGCATTTTAAAGTACAGCATAAGTTATTTAAAAAACTTTAAAAATATTAAATCGTTTCAAAATTTCATATTAAAAATTTTAAATAAAGTAAATAGCTTTAACTAAGTTTTAAATTAACTAAATGTTCTTTCTTTAAATAAAATTAATATGTAGATAGAATTATTACTAAAATTATAAAATTTGAACTTTAAAAATAAAATCTAAAAATAATGAAAAATTTAGTCAAATAATTGTTTATTAAAAAACATTAACTAAAAGTTATCCATTTAGAACGATGTCGAATTACGAAAATTTTGCTGAGAGTTGTCCATGTGAGGAATATTTGGTGTATAATTGTTTT